>JAPMOB010251606.1:0-22271 GCA_029875015.1 Lepomis gibbosus
TGTGTGTGTGTGTGTGTGTGTGTGTGTGTGTGTGTGTGTGTGTGTGTGTGTGTGTGTGTGTGTGTGTGTGTGTGTTTGCTAGGGCCCATAATAACAGCCTGCACTGGGGCCCATTGTTACTACCTTACGCCACCGTGCAATGTGCTTCCAGTCTGGTGATTTTATTTTACATGCAAACAAAATACTTGGAGAAAATGTGCAGCAATGATGGAATAATATTTTATAATACTTTAATATTATGTTTATTGAGTTATTGTCATCAGAGAGATGAGAGCAGTGGCGTGACCCTCCAATTTCTATCCCATTTCACCCAGTCGTTTTTGCACCTACATGAACCAAAGTTGCAGGTGCCCACACAGTCCCTTGACCTATGCCCATAATGTGAAACGATTTATATGGCTATATGAATAATCCATGTCTATATAAAATATGGGAGGACTCATTTTTCATTAACACAGATGCAGGCTTGGGCCTTTCAGATTTAATTGTTGCAACTGTATCTTGTTTTTTCCAGATTGAAGATGCACAGGCTAGCAAAGACAAGAAGTACAACATTTCAGTTATCCTGAGCAGCTGCAATATGTTCTCCATTACAATACTGTGCTCGCTTCTGTGGTACGTATATAATCTCCTCACAACATAAATCCTTTAAGCATGAAAACCAAAAGACAATAAAAATAATAATCTTCACACCTTCCCTAACTGCTCATGCCTGGTTTGGAATCAACATCTCTAATGTTGTACAAGATAATTATTATAGTTGGGCCTAAAATGGCTTCTGGCTTAGTTTTTGGTGTTACTCGTCCTTCGTATTCAACTTGTTGTTTTGAATTTCTCTGCAGGATCATCATCACCATAAGTTATTATGCTTTAATCCTCAACACCTCAAACCTGCACGGCAACCCTTACATGAACTGCTTCTTGTCTGCTGTGACAGAAGTGCCAGCTTATATAATAGCCTTGTTACTGCTCCAGTACTGCTCCAGACACTTCTGCCAATCATCTACACTCTTCCTTGGAGGCGTCATGATCCTCTGTGTTCACCTCATTCCAATTGGTAATGCTCAAATGCTTTAGCTCCTGATACATATGTTGATTAAGGGACAGATAGCATGATGACATGATAGGACAACAGATACCATCCAAGTAGTGGACTTTGTGACATAGTGTCACCACATCAACATAGCTAAAATATACCAGGTAAATTTGTACAGTTTCACATGGTAAGTTAAAAAAACAAACTTTAATGTATACTTTATATATTTTGCATGTAGCTGTTATGTTTAGCTAAGCATCGACACAGGGAAAAAAGGAATCGGAATGCAGGCACCAAGGCAGGACAGGTACTGTTGAAAGTATTCATTTAAGCCACAGAGAATACTTACAGGAATAGTGAAGCAGGCAGTCCAAATGCCAGGAATTAGCCTCAGACCATAAACAAATGAAAGCATAAATCCAGTAGGCGGGTGAGGAAAAAAGTACAAAATCCACAATAGTCCATAAACGGGAGACTTAACAAAAGGGGTGTGACAAACAAGGCACAGGTGAAAACATTCAGACAATCAACACAGCCAAGAAGCAAAGTTCAGACAGGACATAAGAGACATAAGAAAACAGTGAGTGAAGACATTGAAACTAGAGGTGGATAACAAATGACACAAAGAACAAGAAGAACACAGGGACAAGAAATAAGTAAACATAAATACACAAGGACGGAGTTAACTGAATAAAGCAGGAAATTAAAACTGAAAACCAAAACCATTCCCATTTGACCTTTTTAGTGCTGGCTGTGATCAAAGTTATTCTTTTTTATTTATTTAGATTTACCGGGTGTATCTGTGTTTCTTGAGATGCTGGGGAAGTTCGGGATAACGTCTTCATTTTGTGTGGTGTATGCCGTCACATCAGAGCTCTTCCCCACCGTTATCAGAAATACAGCAATGGGGTGTTGTTCCATGGCTGCTCGCATTGGAACCATCATCTCCCCCTTTATCATTTTTCTCGGTAAGTAAATGTACTTTTCTATTTTGAGTATTTGACCAGTGACAGGGCATTTTCTCTGACCCAAAGAGTAGCTAATAAATTTAATTCTTTCTGCAGTGTAGAGCTGCAGTGATTAGTCAGTTAGCTATGCGACATAAAATAAACAGGCAACTATATCAATAACTAGTTAAGCTTTTCGGTCATTCCATCAATGAATTAAGAGCAGATTCATTGATAATGAAAATAAAATATATCTCTACTGCTGTAAGAAACTCCTGGGTGAGATGTCTTGTGTTGATGTTAAAATTTTGTTTCCTGGTAAATGTGTTGAGACTTGACAAGGGAATAGTTTCTGTCAACCATTGTTATACAGGAAGCATATTAATTGAGGTTTTTATAAAAAATTGCGCAGGAGAGGTATGAGTTTTTATTTGGAGCTATTTTATCATTTTTGGTTTCAATCGCTGTGTCATGGTATTTTTTTCTTCTTCTTTTTAAAGGACAATACTTCAAGGCACTCCCATACATAGTGATGGGAGCTTTAGCCATTTCTGGTGGCATCTTGTGTCTCCTGTTGCCAGAAACGTATGGGAAGGCTTTGCCAGAGACCATACCACAAATGCAGCAAATATGCAGGTGAGTTTACACACTGGACAACCTAGACATTTTGGGATGAGATTGAACAGAATGAAGGAAGTGGTCTTTAATCTCGCGCCCGAGTGATTTGCAGGAACCTCTGTCCACCTGTAAATGTGCAGGTGGGTCCAGAGTATAACTGGATCAAAGTGGCCTGCTGACAGACATTGTCGTGGTTTCTCTGTAGTGTTCGAGGGTTTTTGGAGTTTCAGTGGACCCAAAGATTGCTGTGGACCCAAGTACAGACTAGCTAGAGAGAGTAGATTAAGTGTACTTCTGTTTGTTCTCTTTTCAGAACGATCGTGACTCAATTATTTGCTCAACCCCTCAGCCTGTTCTTAGTTTCCATTTCACTCTTTTAACTCTGATTGTAACACTGTAACTTTTATTATATTTTATGTTGCTTTAAAACGTTTTTATTGTTTTTCCCTGTTGCTTTTATGTTTTGTGTAAAGCACTTTGAATTGCCTTGTTGTTGAAACATGCTATACAAATAAACTTGCCTTGCCTTGCATGGTGTCTCTGTGAAGCAGTAACACATTGTGTCCAATGTACTAAACCCAACAACATTTCAGAACTTAAGATAAATCATTTTGAAGGCTACAGAGTCTCAAGCACAGAAAGTATGGATTTATTCTTTTTCACATTTTTTGCCAAATCATCATCAGGTCAGGAGATGCTCTTTTATTAATAATGATTATAATGAATTAAATACAAGATAAATAAAAACTATCAGTTCACATAGTTTTAAAGATTGATACAGCTTGCTTTAATTTTAAAGGTTCAGTGTGTAAGTTTTAGTGGCATTTAGTAGTGAGGGTTGCAAATTACAACCAACAGCTCGGTCACCTCTCAGCCCTTCCTTTGCAGACGCATTGGAGAATCTACAGTGGCTGACATGCTCTGTTGGCCCTTGTGCTAAATAATGTGTGGTCCTCCTTTTTATCCAAATTTCACTTCTCTTCTTACTTCTAACTAACCAGACCATTACCACTACTAATTCTTCTTCTTTGTCTTCCTTCTTCGTACGTGTTCAACGCAGTGACAAAACGTGCTCTGTAGAGTAGTTTGTCCTGTTTGGGCTACTGTAGGACCACATGTAAGGGACCAGCTGTGGTCCAATGTAGATAGAAATGGCTCATTCTAAGGTAATAAAAATATAATAGTTCATCATTTAAGGTCTTTATACACCACTGAAAACATTTCGGTCAACTGATCCTCATAAAAATTACACACTGGACCTTTAATGAAAAGGATAATAAACTGAGGGCAGACAAAAAATGGTATTAAAAGGGTATACAATTTAACTTTTTATAGTTTTTTTATGTTGTAGTGCCTCACTTGTGAGGTTCGTATTAGTGCTACATAAACAATAAATCATTAATTATTTGGTTACTCTTATTCTTAAGAACAAAGATATATTTGACCACTGACACTTAATGCCACTGTTACACTGTTACTAAATGTCCTTTCAATGTTCAAACAGGAGAGGAGGAAAAAAAGAAAAGGAAGCTGAAAATGGAGAGAGCACAGCTGATGATCAGAATAAAGAATCCAAGTTATAGTTAGCTTGTATTTTTGTTTTGTTCTTTCCTTCTTGTTCTGTCATGAATTGATAGACTACAAGTGTGACATTGTAAGACCCTTTTTACTGATCTGTTTGCTTTGTTGGTTTTACCTTCTGTTTTATGTCTTTTTGTTTAAAATGCCCTGTACTGTACATTTGTAACCTACTTATGTACATTGTTTTTTTTTTTAAAAAGTGATGATAAAAACTGTTTTAATTGCATACTTTTGAATCGATGAGACTCTCAACATGATTTACTATGTCTTGTGTTGTGTTATAGGCCGGCTGAAAGACCATAGAAAATATTGATACACATGTGAGGGATTTAAGAGAAAGAGCTTTATTTACTAAAAATAGTTTAGGTTCACAAATGTAATAAATAATTTGATTCTAACACATGAAACTGGCAGAAAAACAGGTTTAACTAAAAGAATGTGGGGAAAAAACTACACAAAAATCAACAAAATAACAGACGTGATGCCCGCAGAGAGCAAGAACTCACAGACTACATGAGAGGGGCGGGCTTCATTCAAGCCGGAGACAGTGGCCAGCTGCCTCCAATTCCTTGATTTGTTCCAGCTTCAAATCACCAGGAAACAGGAGACCCACGCACAAGAACACACAAGGACACACACAAACACACAAGCCCTGGCAGAGGCCCTGGGGCTGTCACTCTTGTCTTATATTTTTAGATTGACAGACAGTTTCAGTTTGTTTGTTGAAGCATGTTGTTAAAGCAAGTTACTAATATGCTAAATAAACCAAAATCTTTTTCTGGTGATGTGCTTCTTAACACTGGAGAGCCTCATTTCTAAGTATGGGTGATTATTCCCACAGAGGTTTTCCTAAATTACCAGCATTTTCACGTTTAGCTTTCAGTTTAACACAGATAGAGAAACTGAGATCAAGATAAAACACATTTGGCTATATTGTGAAAATACCTGGATAAAATAATAATGCTTCCATCAGTGCACAATGACAGTGTAGAAGCATATTCCACAAAGGCCAAAAACAAAGCCACAGGTGTTTCAGCAGAGGCCTGTTTGGACACGTTAACAGTGAGATATAACTTGCTGCAAGATGCTTTCAGTTTTACTTCTTTTCATTCTATATTTATAATTGAAGATATATCTGAATGGAAATAAAAATGCATAGTAACCAGGGGGATGACCCAGTGGCACAGGGACCTAATGTTTTTAATGCTTTATTGGGGGTGGGGGGGGGGTTATAAATCTGTTTCCGTGGAAAGTACGTCATTTCACTTTCAATTCAAATCTGACAGGAAGTTTTAAATTCATTTCAAAAGTTAAATTCATTTAACTTGCACTTGTATTTGTAAATACACTGCACTGTGAAGTAAAAGAGCTGTTGGTAAACTGACCACAGCCCTGCTGACACAAAGCAGTTGTGCACGTTGCAACGTTGCCCATATCGCCTGAAGGGTAGACAAAAATAAAAGTGAAACTACACAGAAGAGACACTAGCCAAACCGTTGGCTTCTTTCTTGAGTGTGTCCAACGTTTTATTTGTAGATGGATTTTTGTTAGCGTATAACCTTCATCTGGGATAATATGATGGATAATGGATAAGGCCTAATTCAAGGTGAGTATTTTCTTCAATGTAGCCTCTTATTTGTCGATATGGGTTGTAGTCCTAGATGGTGATGATTATGTTTCATAATAAAATAGTCCCGTGAAAGGCAATTTGACAGGCACAATCACAACAATTCATTGATCTAAAGTGGTATTTCTGTACATTTCTTAATGTTTTCTCTGTTTAGAAAAAAAACAACCTCTTGCTAAATTTCAAAATGACAGTGCGGAAACGAGCATAGGCTATAATTAGCAGCAAGAGCTACCGCATCCTTTAATCACCCCATTTCTGTGTCTTACATTTCTCTTTATATCTCGCTCTTGAATGCTCCCTTCTTGATTGCAATATAATGTACATGTTACATTACAATTGCATTGTTGGTTACATTGAGCTTGTTAATTTTTATAAAATAGCATGTAATTGTATTTTTTATCTACGAAATTTGAGCGATAGTGGTTTCGTAACATCTGTTTTCATTGTTTTGTACAGTAAACAAAGGCACATATTTGCTATATAGGCACAAACTGAATGCATTTACTGCTCTAATGAAAAACCATGTCGGTTGTTGATGCTAAAGCAATTCAAATGTAACAACATTAGCCTGATATGGGGTGGTGATGGAGCAGTGGATAAGAAACATGCCTGTGGTGTGAGAGACCGGGTTCGAATCTACTGTGAGACACTAATGTGTCCCTCTAGTGCGACCTCTGACATATATCTGACATATAGCAATTGTAAGGTACTTTGAAGCATCAGCTAAATGAATAAATCTAAATACAATACTGTATCATCAATTTCATGTTAATCCATATGAATGTGTTGCAGATAGCCCAAATTTTAGCAGACTGAGATGTTTTTCAATGGCACCCCAGACCTGTCCTTTTTGTGTTAAATAAGTTTCTTACACACTCAGTGTTTATTCACATTAATATCCAACAATATATCTAAGCTACTGTAGGCCTGTAGGCCTATATTTTATGGGTTAGTGCATCCCTATCAGAGAAGTGTGTTGTGATGTACTTCAGAACAAATTTAAGGCTATTGACGCTTTTTTTTTACTTTTTATCTTTTTTTAAGTGGCTTTCTACTTTTCCTGTATGTTTTTTTCTCAGTTGCATTTTTCTGTATGCTATATTTTGCAGTTTGAGAATAAGATTGTATTCAAAACAGTGGCGGAAAGTAACTAAGTACATTACTAGGTACTTAGTTTATGCTACTTTCTACTTCCTCTCCACTTCACTGCAGAGGGAAATATTGTGTTTTTACATTTATTTGATGGCTGTAGTTTAGATTTGACACTATAAAACATAATGAGGCTTACAAGATAAAACAACTCTACAAAACAATAATACAGAAAAAAATGGCACATGTGAGTGTTCCACTGTTTTTATATATCATATTCTGGTGTTATGGTGTATTAAAGTGCAAGTAGCATTTTACCATTGTAGTATGATGAGGTGGAGCTACTTTTAACTATTTTATAAACTGCTGTGTTGTTTAATCTAAAACAATGTATCATATTTTATAAACTAATCATATGTTTAAGTAAAATCTTAATCTGTGAAGTAATTGAAGTAATTGAAACATTTAGATAAATGTATTGCAGTAAAAAGTACAATATTTCCCTCTACAAGTAGGGTGAAGTGGAACAGCTCTAAAGTGTAAGTACCTCAAATTTGATAATTGAGTAAATGTACTTTGTTATAGAATTGGTAATAAAGCAGTCAAAGTTTGAGCCATTTAGACCAGCTCCTACTTTAAAATACTATGTTAAATGAATGTTAACGCCGCTAAATGCAGCATTACCGTGCTGGTTACACATTAATGCCTCAATAACTATAATAACATATTTTTCATTATTCTGAAATGGGTCATTCTGCATAATGAGTACTTTTACTTTTGGTACTTTAATGATGTTTTGATGCACATACCTTGATACTTTACTTAACTTTACTTTAAACACACAGTGATATTTTTTTACATTTACATAATTCACTTTTAATCTATTTATTTATTTATAAATAAATAACTTTACCACCCAGTTCTTGTGCAAGCTAAATTGGGGTTGGCATCAACATCAAAACATAAAATTTCATAAATGAACACCAGATGTCACCATTGGTCAAAACTGAGATAAACGCTGTATCATGAATAACCACTAGATGGCGGCAACACCTTTAATATAAGCCTTGTGAACTTGGTACACTTCTCTAGTGCTTATCTTCTGTTAATGGCATGTGAAAAAGGAAGTATTGTAGTTTCAGTGTTAAAGACTCGCCTTGATGCTTGTGTTGTTTTTTATTTATTCACCTTGAAACTTTAAATCACCTGCAGACCTGATTACACATATTGGAATGTGCATGTGGAGAAGAGTAGACCGCAACTGTAAACTTATAGATATTATCAGCTCAACACAACTTTTTTTTTTCACAATTACCCTGCAGAGAGTCCTACAGTAAAAACAGGAAATGAATCTTCTAAACTCGGGGCAGTGATACTTAAGCTATACTTTGAACCCAAGCAGCAAGGAGGGGGGACTTTACATAACAGCATTACAGGAACCTTTGAGCTGTACAAGCATGTATCTCAGTGGTAAAATATGTCACAAACACAAAAATTAACTTCCCCATACCATCACCTGACAAAACCTTTGCATCCAAAAGACAAAAGATAAAGACTACAAGATACTTATGTTACATAAAAGATTCAGCCCGTATGTCTGTGTGTGTGTGTCTTATGATACAATGACTGAGCTTAAGGTATGCCTTTGTCTCATTTCCATGGAATCACTTTTGCTGTCAACTGCCTCTATATCAGTTATCATCAGTTGCGCCTGGGCAATTAGATAACAGGCTGCACCAGCAAGCGGGGTATATGCAGAAAGAAAAACACTGTGTTTTGAAAGTCACCACAGTTTCTATAAAGTTCGAGTTTCAAGTCATCAAAAGCAAGTTGAAAGTGATTCATCTTTTGCAGCTTGCACTTTGGTGACACCAACAAGTATGTATGTGACATTAAAGAGGACTGAATAATTAATTTAATTAGAGCAGGATGAGACAGTTGAGGTGTTACTTAACTTTGAAGGTGCACCAAGCTTCATTAGCACAGTAGACTGAAAAACAGATCCTTGTGTGTTTTTTTGACTTTTTGAACCCTAGAAGGTTGCAGTTGTGGTTCACATCTGTCTGCACTGCTAAAAACAAACTTATTTATGTGGTGTGACACCTTAACTCAGTCACCCCATGAATGACTGTGGCGCAGGGCATGAGTTTAAATCCCAGTAGGGTCTCAAATTCAAGGGTTCAATCTGTGGTTCTTGTTCAATAAAACTGGAGTTGGACAAAGAACAGACTGAGGAGAAAGTCAGACAGACAACAGCTCAGAATGACTGGTATTCCACGTAAAGTACCAAGACATACTTTTTGCAAGAGATGCTTAACCAGATTAAAGAATATTATCTGATTCTTAATGATGTTTACAAGTATTTCCGGTTAATGTGGGAGTGAAAAATGGTGAATACTAAGATGCTTGCTATCAAAGAGCCAACAAAATGCATATTTCATACGTCTGGTTGACAGTCTTAGTTCTATAGAACAGCCTCTCAGTGCTGAGCATGTTGTGATATGTCTTTTTGTTCTAAAAGATAAGACAAGTACCATAATATGATTAAAATTCTTAGTAAATTGGTTGACTCCTTTAAAAACACCCTGCCTCTATAGAGTAAATGCCCTGGTTTATGATAAGTATATGTCTTTTTTGTATGTCATCTTGGTAACTAAACAAATAACTCAAATATTTCTTCTATGATTAACACATTTAAACTATGTAGTAAACCCCACCTGGCACTCTGATGCTAAATCAAACAACATTTGAAGTATGATTTTATCCAAATCTATCAGTCGGCTCCTCTCTTTTCCAGTATTTTAATTCACAAAACAAGAAACTCAACAAGTAATAATTATTTCCATTTCCTGAAGAATAAAAAATAACCCTCATGAGACAAAACACATCAACACTTTCATATGTTTTTCCCCCCGAAAATGTCATGGTAATGGCTTACAAGGGTGTTACTGTATAAAGTGGCAAAACTCTAGAGTGCAGAGTGCAGCTCAGCCGGGATGACATTCATGCAGGGAGGGGTTGTGGAGGTTAGAAACCCATAATTGGATTTCCCAACTCTAGGCACATTTCTTTGAAATGCCCCAGCGTCCCCTGCGAACAGCACCACCTCCTGGTCAGATGTGGAACTGCATGGCAATTCCTTCCCTCAAGTCACGTGATTTATGAGAAATCGAGCCTTCAGTTTATGGCAGTTCAGGCAGCTCTGCAAAGCTCAAGCCTGGCTCTTGACTCAGCAGTTGCTTTTTTTTATTGCATTGCATCATGTGTTTGTGCAGTTTTATTTATCTTATCATAAGACTGCAGAGTTAACAGATGGCTGTGAGTGGCATATGTAATACATGACTTTATTTTTCAGCCTTGAATTTTCATCTTGCATGCATGAGCCTTATAAATGACACGAGGGGGTATTGGCTTCAGGGTGCAGTTCAATACAAGCCAATAGTGTCATCATGTTGGAGGAAATCTTTAAAGTGAGGTGCCTTTATTGGGGCTCTGTCCAAATTTGATTTAGAGCTGGAGTTTCTCATGTGATAGTTTAACAGCCTGAAACAAAAAAGTGCGTTATATTTTCTTGGTGCTTTTTGCTTGACTGGCATGCATTTTAAATTTTCCATGTAAAAAGCTGTTGTAAGCCAAAAGATGGCTTTCTTTTCCAACTTGGAGTGAAAACTACAATTTAAAAAAAACTAGAGGGTTTTGTATGATGACCTGCTTGCAGCAGACAGAGTAGTGTTAAAGCTGTTGAATCAGCAAATAGCGGTGTCTTTGCTACTAAGGTGAAAGGTGGTGATTTTAGCAGCCCAATTGTGGAGAGGACAAACAATAAAGATATACAGACAAAAATAATAATTAATCAGGCAGTTCCCATTTTTATCCCTGGCAAGTTGCCTGAGGTTAACATCAGCGACCACCATAAACCATCTAAGGTACAAAGAACCGCATGAATGCATGCTTTTCTAAAACAAACAAACAAAAATGGACGGGATTATTTTGAACAGGTCTTGCAGCCCGCATCTTTAGCCTCACCGCTCTTTGTATTCGTCCTATTTTCTGCCTTTGTTGTTGGTGTTGCTATGACTTTGCATGCTATAGTGCCAACCCACATCACCTGTGGCCACACCCACAGCAGATGGCAAGGAAGCACAAAGACATTTCCATTCACAGGTGAATTCAGGTAAATGAGGGATTTAGTCTTGTACACTGGTTCACACAGACACAGACTGTTGAATGTTATTTTAATGTCAAAAACCTTATTAAAAAACGTATATTTGCTTCTTTTTTTTTAAAGCACCGACTTTCCTGAAGTGGCCTCTGCTCGTGTTGAAAATAAGTAAAAAAGTTGATGCACTTACTTTTTAGTGAGGTTATGAGATTATGTTTCCTGCCTCATAAGACAACGAGCGTGCCAACTCTGTTAACACATACTACATTGTTGGAAATGACTGTAGCTCATTCCTTGAGTGCTTGGTGCAGTGCTGTCAGCTGTGCCAGGGATCTGCTTACTCAGATAACCTTTTGCACTTAGATGTAGTGTGACACATATACCTACATACAATCTGACATATATATTGCCTGTAGTTATGGGAGTCAGGTGAAGGATTGTGTTATCGTCTAAGAGGACAGGGTCAGGAATTCATCAACCAAGACAGTTTACACCCTAGCTGTACCTTAATTCACTTACTTGTTTGCTCTTGCTGCTCTTTGGCTGGATATTTAGAGCAGGTCGTGGCTTATGAAACTCTTCATGACTATATAATATGTGACCATTTAACCTCCAGGCATCTGCAGGGAATTTAAAAATGTAACTTTGAGTAGATGAGGCAATAAGTGAGGGAGTGTGATTGACACAGGTTCCCTGCAAATTATAGGTGGATGTGACAGGGAATTCTCCAGTGAGGGTTTTAGAAAAAGTTCCGTTGGTGGGGTAATGAGGTTCCTACATTAAGTGAACGAATCAAACAAAACACAAGTGATTCCGAAACTGTGCTCCAAAGAACAAAGACAGCATCAGTCGTTTCAGCAAGTGCCTCAAAATTTAGACGTTTACAACAAATGTATGATGTAGCAATTGTGACTCAAGATTGTTGTGAGCAATGAAAGAAGTCGTGTAATGTTATCACAGAGCAACAAAATCTGAAGAGGGAAGAGGTTGGGGTGGATCAATGGCTCAACAAAACATTAGACTTTAACACGTGTGGATGAGGGGGTGTTGTTTCCTGTTTCCTCAAGACAGTCAGTGTTGGTATCTTTCAACCATAATTATGATCGGTTCTTAACCATTACTTTAAGAATGACCCTAACCAAGTTGTGCTTGTGCCTAAAACTAAGCATAGCATTGTCACATCATAAAACTAATTTATTTTTCAAGTGCCATTAAAAGCCAATGAATATACTCGTTTAGGCTCAGCAAGGCTTGTGATTTATTGCAAACATTTCACCAGACCTCCATTGTTTTAGTCAGAAGTGTGACTACACAAGATAAAGAGTTCAGTAACACACTTCAGGAAGGAAGAAATTTACAGTTCCACATATCCACACTGACACGTCACTCAAGGATCACGACATCCATCCACATAGTCCTATGAGGCAGGAAAACACCAAAATGGCAGTTATGTATTTTTTTCTGAAAGGAGTCCTGGTTGAGTCATGAGATTAGCCGCAGAGTGTCATAGTGTATAATTTATGCTATTATGTATCAGGTAATCACAAGATAAGTTTAGAGGTTGTTGTTCACCTATTATTGCCATGGTGCAAATTAACACATGCATAGTCTGATTTTTTTAAACTGCTGCCTGGTTTGACCTGTTTGTTTTAATACTTGGTGTGGTATTATAGGCACCATGCCATCCCGCCAGTGTCTGATATCCATCAAACCTCCACGTTTGTGTAGGCGTGTATGTGTGTAAGACAGAGAGAGAGAGAGAGAGAGTGTAACAAACAGGTTTCTGGTCTTTCCAGTAAATCAGCCAACTCTAGTAAACTGTCTTCTTCTTTCTTTCTTCCTTTTCTGTCTCTTAACTTCCCACAGACCTACCCATGGCATCAACCACCCACCCCTCCCAACTCACCAAAACACACACACACACAAGCCAAGCAAAATCTTCTAACCAACATGGAGCCAGAAACATGGCTTTGGTATTTCCAGAAAGGCAGCTGACTTTCTCTCTCTCTGTCTCTCTCTGTCTCTCTCTCTCTGCCTATATCTATTTGTCTGTCGCTCACGCCCACATTTACAATACTCCCTCTCCCACTCACACCCACACACAAACACACACGGATGTACTCTCACATCATTGGATTTTTGGCAAACAGGCAAGTCCTGTTTACAGAGACGCTACAGTCAAACTGAATTTGATTACATTAAACAAGACCGTTTGCATGTGAGGTCTCTATCCAGTTCTGTGAGTGTTTCCATCAGTGGTGGTGTAATACTCAGTGTTCAGATCCTTTACAATAATACCTCACTGTCCAAATACTCCATTAAAAATTAGGGCTGGGCACGTTAACGCGTTATTATCGTATTAACGCATCGATTAATTAACGGCAACAATTATTTTATCGCATATTAAAGTTTTTGTTATTATTATTTTGGCCCTTAATCCACATAAAGTCAATCCATGGGTCACAGCAGGAGAGTGATGTTGATCAGCCTGCAAATCACCTACCCAAACAAGCAATGGAGGGAGGCTATGCTGGACACAGCATGTGGCAGAAGTAGAAAAGCAAGACAAGCGATCAAATGCCATAGCGAAGTGGATAGCAACACACTGAATGCTGATTAGTATTGGGGGAGATGTCAGTCTCAGTAACATTCTTAAAATAATATTGTAGTCACTTGGCCCCCGGGGTTTCTCTGCAGGCGCTCTGTGGATAGTAACCATGGCAAGGGCTTCTGTGCGCTAAACAGCTATAGCCTATTTCACTTAAGTTAACTTACATTTCACTTACTTAACTTCACCTGAGAGGCCTTCATGTATTTTTGCAGGGAAGCCATGCCATGCAAATTCCCTCCTGTTGATGTCCTATTTAGTAAACAGTAATAGGTTCTGGAAAGTCACAAACAGCGAGAATCAGTCTGTCTTCCAATGATTTGTGATCCGCGTTGCGTACAAAAAGTTCAAGACAATTCAACTTCAGCAGCGGGCATGTGCATGAGGCAAGCAAAGCTGCGACAGTTTCACAGGAAAGTTGTCTCCCTGTCTGTTCACACGAGAAGCGCAGCAACCCCGCTGGGCCAAGCAACTATGTAGGCCGAGTGTCCCTTCCTGTGTTAAAAGACCTTAACAGGGACACTTACTGAACACAGGCCCTAGATTGTTTATGCTGCTCCTTGGTAAAAGAAAAATATTTCTGCTGATACCTGTTCAGAAAAAAAACAAGAAAACTGGACTCTAATGGTAACTTGTTTTAACAAGCTAACAAAAAAGGTGATTTGATTACATTAATGTTTAAGTTGAGTGTTTGCAAACCATATGTTATTGCACTTTTGTGTACATAGCAGTACTGTTAAATTAAAAGTGTGCAATACACTACTTCAAGAATCATCATTCAATTTTGCGCATAACAATGTGATTAATTGTGATTAATCATGATTAAAAATTTGAATCGTTTCCCAGCACTATTAAAAATATAAGAAATGCTACTTGAGTAAAAATAATTTACTATTATTAGCACTTAGTGCTTTAAGTATCATAAGTAAAAGTACTCAACTGCAAAAAAAATGGCCTGGCCTAGTGAGTCTTAAATTTTCTTACATTGGATTTTCATGACTGCTGTATTAGTATGTACATAGCATTTTACACATTAGCATTTTACTGTTTTAGTTAGATGAGCTGTATAATCTGTAACAAAGTATTTTATGAGATCATCATCTGTTTAGTATGTAAAATCCTAATCTATAAGATTAAACTGAGAGGAAATACACAGTACATTTCAAAGCCTTAAATTGGAGTGTTGTTTGCCAACATGTTAGCCTCTTAACAAGCAGTGGCATGAATATAGAGCTGGATGGGGGTTTGTTATCTTATTTGGGATCGCATTCAGTTGAATCCTCACTTTACCTTAAAAACCTACCACATACTAAACAGAACAGAAGAAGAACACGACTGTAATCTAAAGTGTTGAAGGACAGTGACTTTTTTATTTACGGTATCTCATTTTCAGGCACAAAAAGGGGGGTGTTGTTAGAGACAAGGTGCATTTGTAGAGACTGTAATAATAAAACTTTATTTGGCACTTTTCTCACCATATTTATAAAGTGCTTTAACCAAAGACCTCGCAGACATTAACAGAAGTATACAGTAAAATGTTAAATCAGATCAATTAATAAATAACAAAGGTAAAAGACAATTTTTAAACGGTCTCTTTTTAGCTGACATTTAAAAGCAAAGAGTTTCAGTACAGATTAGGAATGGCAATTTAATCCACAGTTTAGGTGCCATGACAGCAAATGCACAGGGTTCACTCAGGGTTCAAACTACAGGGCCCCCTGGAAGAGTGCATGAGAAAACCTAATTTCAGAAATTTATTTGTTGCCACTGGTTTATTTCTGTATAAATGTATATTTTTCTTGAAATACATTTTATGCTCCCTGCAACATAAGTCTGGTTTGTTTGACAAAGTATCAGAAACACAGTCTGCCAACTGTGCTTTGGCATTTTTATTGCTTCTCGATAAAAAGAAATTAAAACTAATAATGTAACTGTGAATAATTTTTCTGTTTCTTTGTTGTCCCAGGCGGAATAGTGTCTAACTTGAAATGTATTGCTTATGAAAACATGTTGTAAAAAAATAAAGCACAGGACGGTTTTATTGTTGACAGAAGAGTTGTAAGGTTCATATTTATTTGACCCCTTTGGATTCTTGTTAACCTGTTTCCTGTAGAGTGCCTGTGTCCACAAACACTCTGCCACCTCTTCAATTCAATTTGTAACATCTGAAGACTGATCTAGTATTTCCCGTAAATCAGCAGACTAATATTCACTATTTGTTTCACTCTCTGTCTCTCTCTCTCTCTCACACACACACACACAGTCGCTTTCTCTGTCCCTCCCTATCTCTGTCTGACACATACCCACAAAAACTCACCCAAACACAAGCATATCCACAAGCAAGCATAAATTAAATTAGCCTCAAGTCCAAATGGTCTTTCTTCTCCTTATCTCAGCTATCAATATGTCTTACTGTCTGCATTAGTCAATTATCGGTGCATGATTAATTTATTATTCTAGTTGGTATCAGTGTATGTAGTGTTGTGTTGAGTCATGATTACACCTTGAGATTCAACTTTCTTATTACATATTTATATGTAGTTTTTTTTAATGAAATAACTTATCAATGAATCACTTTTTTATTGCCTATTTGTGAATCAGTTATAACCTCACATAAAAATGAACCACCCACCTGCTTTCTCTGTTGCTTGGAACAGCAACTAATCTGCGTCCTGTGTGAAGGAATCCCGAGCCACTTACTGATTCTGAACTGTACAAACAGCGAGCAGAGTACGCTAACACCAAAAAACCACCAGCGCCCAGTACAATACAGACTCCAACACAAAATCCACGTAATGATAAAATAACAACTAAAAAGTTTAACGTGCTGAAGCCTGTCAGGCCAAAGGAGAATCAGATCGACAACAGGCAAAAACACGGCCACAAATCACATTCGACATACAGTAATGGTCTACACAGTAAAAGACTGATTCACCAAGTTATTTTAACATTTCTTACTACGATCTAACTGTTATACAAAAGTGTGGCAACAATCTCATTTATAATATTCAATCTAGCTCACTAACTGTTTTCATAATCACACAGTTTTAGCCATGTTTGCTGAGCCTTTCTGCTACACAATGCTAACGAATCATGTCGGCTAAATGCAGTCAGTGAACCATTATAATGTCATGAGCAGTGTACGAACTGCTGGGGAGCCAGGGGGAGCTTAGCCCCCATTAGTAAGACATCCGTTCCCCTAAAAGCATGACTTGTAATATTTTGGGGGCTCTCTAAAATATTGACAGCATGCTTTATTGACATTAATCTCTATATTTCTATATGATCATGGATCATGCGGAACGTCAGACTTCATCCAGCCAGGGGGAACGATCACCGACCATCTGCAGCCAGCCAGTCGATCTCCTGTCCTAGGTCCGCCCCACTCCCTCTCCAGTTCGGGTTGTGTCTCTAGTACAACCGACAGGCTGTGAACAGTTTGTGATTGTTCCCTCTGGCTGGATGAATATCACGCATGAGCCATGCATTACTGCAGCTTTGGGCTCTCCACAGCGACATGCAACTTCCCTCTCACAGAGAAAAGAAAGGTCAGCTAGCAAACACAGCCACAGCTGTTGTGTAAAGCGTAATTGTAGCAAAATGGCTACATATGATTATTATTTTATTAGAATAAGACAAACATGCCTGATACTTTCACAGTCAGTCACCTTCAGTTAGAGGCCACTAAAAACTACACATGGACCCTTTAAACAATCAGAATAAGAATCAGCTTTATTGCCAGGTGTTCACATACGAGGAACTTGACTCAGGATTGTACATTGCTCATGATGTGCCTACTCATACAAAAATACCATAAAACAATAATATATCATAATAAAATAAAATCAGACACAAGCTACAGTATGAACAACACTAATATACACACTATGAACAAAACAATATAGACATATTGACAAATAGTGCAGTGATCAGAGTGCAAAGATGCACGAGTAAACTATTATTCTCATTATGTACATGTTGAAGATGGATATGATATACAGGTACACATACATGCATAAATGTACACAGTGTGATGGAGCAATTATTTGTTTTCTTCTTAAAATTAGCCCCAGTTAGCTCCAGTGCAGTGACAAAAGTCTGAATTTAACAATCACTGGCATCAGCCTGCATTACTGAGATAAGCCCTCCAATTGGCTTCCTGTGATTGTTTTCTGCTATTTCAAGATAGCAGTGAGTTAACAACTTCTGTCAGACCTTTCTCCTGTACTGCTCCAGCATGAACATAGTGCCAAGGTACAGGAGGCCTGTCAGTAGGAGACGCTATATGGGTATGGGTGGTAGTAAATGCTGTTAATTCAGTCACGTGTGATGTATAAAAGAAGTCTTTCATTTCTGCATCAAATTCTGTTCTACATTCTCTCTGTCACTTGGCAAGTTCTTCCAGATGATTTCACTTCTTGGGGACAACTCCCAATAAATTGGGACAGCTCCAACTGTAAATGTAAATAGTTTTGGGATGCATGCGATTATGACTTGATAATGAGTCATTATTGTCTTTCAGTGTGAGTCACAGTGAATGTTTTACATAACTGTTGAAAACAGATTTTGTTTTGTGGGTTTTATAACCGATTTTGATCATTTAGACATAAGGACAGTGAAAATTGGCAATCTCTCTTTCTGTCTGCTTTTACAGTTTTTTTTAAACTTTTGTTAAGGCACATTGAGTTCACTAAGTTCATAAAACTCCTCACATGGTTCTTTTAACATCTCAGCATAACAATTAATCTAACATCCAAACAGCTCTAAACACTTACTCAAACTATATACATCTCAGGATTAACTTGTACCAGAACACTGGCAAAATTTATCTCCCAAAAGTAACAGGTAGCATTACATTATGTACCACTCTTGTCTTAGAAGTATCTTTTATTCATCTATTTATATAGCATAAGTCAATATTCCATTACAGCAATCCATATTACGTGGATTCTGGCACCTTACAGTTTATAGAAATGAATCAGATACAGTCAACCCTGTCTTCTGCATTTGGCCACAAGTTCTCATCAACATCACACCTTATATGTACCTAACACCTTAGAAGGAACCGCTTTGCTTGTCTGATCCACATCATGACATTTGATCATGTGGCTGCTGGTGGTCATAAACTTTTCACCTGCGCAAGCAAAAGATTGTTTCTTTGAGGTTAATGAATGGAGAGTAAGCTGGAAGGAAAAGTGACCCCAGTTTGGTATTAGCTGTAAACCACTCTGTGGCTGGAAGAGAACGCCGGATCGTCCCATACTATTTCCAAATGTAATGGGTCCAGTCCCAATTGTCCTCTGTCTTCACCTGGCACAAGTCTTTCATAGAAGCCATGAAGGAATAACAAGAGTCTCTCAGTGTCCCAATTAGGAGCAAATTGCCATAATTGTTTCAGTAATTTTGAGTTATCTTAGGTTTCAAACTTAAATTTGACAGTTTTGACAATAGTGTGTGAATGCACAAAATGAAGAGTGTATTTTGTCTCACAGCAATGAAAGATTTTTGAAAAAGTCAATTCTTTATTAAGAAATGTGTGTTAGCGATTGTATATTAAAGAATATTGCAACATCACTCAACACTGTCACTCTGGCAAGCTCAAGATATTCAAATAATAAATCTAAGTATATAAGCATTTCTGAATGAAAGGCAAAGTGGCTGTTTTTTACGATTCATGGTAGT
Source organism: Lepomis gibbosus (assembly GCA_029875015.1). Classification (NCBI taxonomy): domain Eukaryota; kingdom Metazoa; phylum Chordata; class Actinopteri; order Centrarchiformes; family Centrarchidae; genus Lepomis; species Lepomis gibbosus. Next base: position 19,354 of record JAPMOB010251606.1, read on the forward strand.
TAGTATGAATGACAACCACTTTCCACTTTACAACCACTTTCCTTTATTTCCTAATATAAACTGCTTGCATTTATTTATCCAGTGATCGATATAAAGCGACAGCAGGGCGACATGCAAAACCCATCCCAAAGACCAATTTGTTCCTCAAGAGAAATTCCAGTTCTTCCTCTGCACGTTTACTCCAGCTGACATTCACAATCCATTTAATTGCTGGTTGACACAAATATTGTAAAGATGCAGATCAATCTGCAGGAAGTATTGAGAACATGACACAAAATTATGTGAACGGATCAGATGTTTACATGGCACTTTAATTTCTCCGCACGCAAATGTCAATCATTACTGCTTTTGTGATTCACTAACGCTGGTCACATGACCTGGTGCCACAAACCTTGCATTTGTCCACGTGTATCTGTTTGGCATGTACTATTTGTATCCAGCAGCAGACACACAAGAAACTCCACCTCCAGTGGTTCATTGTGTGGTGCTATGATGTTTACCATGTTGGTCTTGTTTTTCTATCTACCGATTAAATAATCCGAGAGCACTGCAGATGTATTTGTGGCACGCCCATGTTTGTGTCGTTTAGACTTCTTTGAGGTTGATGACCTCAAAGAAGTGAGTGAGTGATGTATAATCACATGGGGTTATTATATTATTGTATTAATACTACTGATGCATTAACATATAAGCAGCTTGTAAATGAAATTGATAATTAAAAAGGAGGTAATCTACTTCATCCATTTTTTTATTGAGTAAAATTCTTAACAATGTTACAATATGTAAATTTGTGAAAGAGCGTTCTTTTTGGCTACACTTGTCTGTTCAGCTCAGATGCTGTGTTAGGGTTTATTTTTCTCTTCTTCCTAACCTGATCTTCTGTCCGCATTCATACAGAATTTTTATGTCTATAGTCTGTAATCTGTCACTGTCAACACTATGATATCTAATCTAAAGTACAAGGGTGAGTTTATTAATGTTGGCTTCACCAAAGCAATTCAAAATAGAGAGGAGATGCTTCAGTGTGTAATATGAGGGGAAGTGCTCAGTAATGAGGGTTTTAAAATGAATAAACAAACATTTGCGGTATCTGGAAAAGTCCAAACTTTTGATTTTTGCAAAGAAAAATGAAAAATCCTTGAAGATGTGTTGATTCAATATGCATAACGTATAGTGTGAATCTGGCTTTCCGACTCTAGCATACCTGGATAACCAATTCAGAAACAGACTAAATTCTCAGTATCACCTCAGTATGGCACTTTCAAAACCTGACCCAGAGTAAAGAGCTAGTTGAACCAGCCACATACTTCTCATTCAGGTCATGTCAAAAGACATGTTGTTGAGTGGATAAGAAAAAGAGACCAGAGAAATGGGTGAGACACTGAAAGGAGAATAAATCATTCTTGCGTTTGTTTACTTTAATAAGAAAATTAATACAGTTTATATACATGGTTTGTTTTAGCCATAGTTTGTAAATGTACTTATACTTTTGTAAATTTGGGTCCCAGCTAGACACCAGATTTCTCTTCTGAGTCTTGAGCTGAAAAGCTGTAGTGGGAAAGAAAGTACAAAATTTGCCAGCAGTATAAGTAACATATAAAAGAAAAACAAGTAACTCTAAATTGTACTGAGGTACACATGTTTGGCTGCATTCCACTACTGTAATGCATCAGTAGCATTCAAAAGCTGCACTTTATCTATCTAAAGAATGCAGTTTAATTTTTCTCCAGTTTCCTACAGACAACTGGCTAAGCATACATGTGTACACCTACAAATTCAGTAGTATTTTCCAGACCAATCTTCAGCTTTCTTTTGCAGAAATATGCTACTCAGAGGATGAACAAATTAGCAACGTTCGTGCAGCAACTACAGCCATTACGTTAGGCCTAGCTCACTGGCTTCACTAACAAATTCTCAGACTGAAAGAAGATCTAATGAGGTTTAATTCTGAGAAATAAAATGTTAAATATTTTAATCCCTTAATAGTACATCAAGAGCCGTGTTTTGCTTTTACAGTAATCTTTAAAGAATATCGAAAGCAAGGCATAAATGCATATTTGATGGTGTAAAATGTGCTCCAGCTGTTGGCTGTTTCTAAAATGCAGGTATTTATGCTCCATTAGACATGAACCATGGATGCATTGGTTTTCCCCCCGAGACACCCAAAACATGCCCACAGTTTGGTGTATGTATTGTTTTACAAGAATAATAAACGTCCATCTATTGGACACAGAGATGATCAGGCCAGAATTGTGACAGTAAGTGAATTTCAACAGAAGAGTCAATCGTCACATGGCTTAAATATGCATAACACCCTGAGCCCCAGTATAATAATTTAAAAAGTACATGGGACCTCTAACCAGCCACCTCAGTAAAAAATGATTAACTGAATTTAGGGCGGTTGTCTGTGGAATTAATGTGTAACGATGGCAGTTTTTCAGTACTGGATGATTTCATTTCCTGTCAGAGAGTCAACCAAAGGGCACACTCTCACAGAAACGCTGGCAGGAGAGTGAATCAAATTACATTACACCTGCTAATTACAGCCTACTATTACTACCTATACCTACTGTTTAACTATTGTTGATATAATCATCTACAACTTTAAAGCATACTGCACTATAAACCCATTTCATATTTAACCATTTTCTTTGTGATTGTTTTTCTTTTTATAGTGGAAAATAATTAATAGAACAAACCTTTATTTGTTATTTTTACACTGTGTTACTCATAATATTTTTATGGATTTATTCACATTTATTCATTTAGCTGACGCTTTTATCCAAAGGGACTTACAATTGCTATACATGTCAGAGGTCGCACACCTCTGGAGCAAGCAGGGGTTAAGTGTCTTGCTCAGGGACACAGTGGGGATTGAACCCGGGTCTCTCACACCAAAGGCGGGCGTCTTAACCATT
>JAPMOB010251607.1:0-21790 GCA_029875015.1 Lepomis gibbosus
TAAAGTCTTCAAACAGACGTGAGCTAGCCTATTATCTGCCCTATGTCACAGTCTTCTAAATGAGTTTTCTGTCAAAGTGAGTACACAAATATTTAAATGAAACGAGTGACAAAAATAGGAAGTTATCCAGGTCAGGATCTAATGTTAATTCATGTTCTGTTTTCTATCCAAAAGGTCTCACACACAGTCCAGGTTCATGCAATGAAACTTTTGCAAAGCAGCCGTCCTTCTGATCGATTGAGTTCCATCAGAGCATCTGAATTTTTTCAGAAGCTCAAACTTGAATTCTGATCCATCTGTCCTGTCATGTCACATCTATAACTACGTTTTTTCGTTTTGCTTTGCGGATTAAATGCCTGACAGCAGCCTCTGTAATCATAAAATTATATCGTTAAAGAAACCACTAATAGCAGCATATTGGTTGCATGCCTCAATGAAACTGGGTTTTTTTTGTTACTTTAGGGGGTATTATGTATTTTCCTGTGTATTTTGAACATCTTTAGTGTTACATTCCTTTGGGAGGAATAAATCCATCTAGTGCACATGTTTAGATATTAGCCTACTACACATCTATTATTATAATATAATGCTTCAAAAACTCCACATTAATTCCAAAAGTCCTTTTAGTATTTTAGCTTGCCATGCTAAAAACATCTAAATGCAGTATTGCACATTATGCTATACAATTTACTTCAGTTAAGAGAGAAGAGTCCTTTTACTTTTATAAACTTAATGTTTATTTGTATATACATGAATATATTAATCTATAACCAAGAAAGGAGGGAATGTACAATGCAAAACAAAAACCTTATATACAAATCAATAAATAAACAAATACATAACCAAGGACAGTTTTGTATTCTACATAGGTTTTGTGTTTTGGGGAAAAGTTGGAAAAGTTAAAAGAAAGAAGAGACTGCAGAAAAGGTTCTGAAATCCTTTTGTTAAAATGGAAAATGGCACCCAAGCACAGTTCAGGGGTACAAAACAAAACTTAAAACTAAAATTAAAAACACACACACCACGCCAGCTGGTTTCCAGTTTTTTTTTCTTGTAAACGCAGCCTATTTGTTCAAACTCGCACAGAATCAGATTAAATCACGAAAAGGACGTCATGGTCAACTCGGGCTACGATGACACAAACCATTCCAACATCAAGCTCATTAGTACAGAAAACGCTCGCCGGGTCCGGAAATTCACTTCAAGTTCCGCTCATATGCACACATATGTTTACATTCTCAGGGAACACAAACACACTTTACACTGCTGCAGAAACACTGCCGTTACTGTGTTCAACCGGGAAAACAAGTTATCACTGGAACAGGGAATAGACATTTTAATTACAGGTCTGATAACATGGCTGTTTTTATTCCAACCAAACCCCACAGAGAAGGAACTTAGGCTGCATTTGGAAAAGGGACAAGTTGCTTTAGGAAATTAATGAGCCTTTCTTTTATATGAAACTATCTATTTGTGAGGTGTGAGTTTTCAAACAATTCACATCTTCAGTTTTCATAAATGGTAAATGTGTCTTTCAATAGTCTGTAAATTGATGACTGCAACAGATATCGCTCAGCTTCAAATGATCATGGATCAGCTGCAGCTAAATGACTATGCCAGTGTAAACAAAAGTACAACAGATTTGCTTTTTTCATCCATATAGTGTATAGTCAATTTGTGACATCAAGTAGGAGATACCAAACCTTTTTTTACAGGCACTGCGGTGCATTGAAGGTCCTGCAAAATTTGCTAAGAAAGAATAGAGAAACTCTAACATACCAAGAAAAGTCTTTAAAAAGGCTTCACACTGGGGTTTATCACTGCTCCGTTGGATTTTCACCAGATAGAGCTTTTAAATAGTTATAATTCCTGAAATTTGGCCATAAAGACAGCAAAATATTTTGGTGTAGAATATTAAGCACCAGCAGGACAAAATATGTCCAGCAATATTCAATCAGTTAACATTTTTTACACATCATAGAGTCTTGATGAGGAGTGCAGGATCAGAAATTCACAACACTGTTGCCAACTGTACTCACTTCATTCTATGTTTCAGTTCAGAAATGTTATTAAAGTTAGAGATATTCTTTGTTTCCTTCACATAATTTAGTTTGGTTGGAATAAAAACCTGGTTCATGGTTACAAACTGCTGGTTTTAATGGCAGAGGCGCTCCAGTTTGGAATATTTGCAAATTTGCCTTTGTGTTTGATCCTGAAAGACATTAAAACGTGAAAAATGGGAGGATAAATTCATGGAAGTGGGGTTTCTACAATAGCATCATATAAAACTCCTGACAAACTTCTTTGCTTCAAGTTTCTTGGACGACAGTCTAATTTTCCGAAGGGAACTTTTTTTTTCCCATAGTGTTCTGACCTTTTTTTTTTTCCAGAAAAATGCAACAACAGTAAACATACGAACTACATTTTTTTCACTGTGAAAGGCAGAGGACTCATCTGTCTGTAACCCTACCCTTTCTTTTGGCACATGTGAGGTCAAGGCCGTTGCCTTCGCTGCTCACCAACAAGATGAGCGAAGGGCGGATGCTCACCACAACACCATTAAGGGGGAACGAGACATTATTTTTTGTCGATCACAGTGCTCGAAATGTTGCGCCGATCAACAGGCAGAGAGGGCAGAGTGAACGGGTCAAGGGTCACAGTGTTCAACAGAGAGAGGACTTTACGCCACAGTGTCACGAACAACATCCACGACAGCCAGACGACGTGCCTCCAGACACTCGTTACCATATTGCTTTCGCAGGTTGTTTTGGGGGGCGCTTCATTCATTTGATTGTTAAGAGAATTATGAACTTCATGCAGGTGAAAATAACAAAAAAGGCAATACATGGCTGCAGTGCAATCCAGGCAAATTTAGTGTTGAACTCAAAAATCTAACCTTTGACATCCAGTCATGAAGTGTTTTTGGTGAATCCACTTTCCCTTAATTAGTCATTTATTACATTTCCCAGGATGCAATACAACAGCACAACAGAACGGGTGTAACATATTTGCTGTTGATCAAACTGACTGTTTGCTCAACCCCCCACCCAAACAGCATAATCGCTTCCTAACCTCTCAGCTCAGTAAGGCAGTTCAAGCTTTGGATTTCTACACAAGTTGAAGCAGTAAACAAGGACATGTAGTGACAGTGGAACTCTGAATTTAAAGAGTTTTAAGTGTGGTACCTTTTTCAAGCCTTTTCAACACCCAAAAGCAAATGTGTATGAAATGCACAGTAGCTGCAAACATTAGCATATCCGGCTAACTAGGCCAATGAGCAAATCAATACAGGTTACGTTAAACAAAAAAGGCCCTGTTCACCACTTGCACATTCACTTTGTAGTATTTCCGAAACAGGTCCTTGATGTTATATAGCATATTTATATTTAAATAAAACAGATATGTTGTGAACATTGTGCACAACAGAGAAGAACTGTGCAGAATCAAGAAAAGAAGCCCTTTAAAAATGAAGTTGTAGTTGAAATGTAACTTTCTATTCATGGGAAACATGAACCCTCACTTGGAAAGTGCATCACCAAAAACTAAATTTTTTATGACAGTGACAAAGTGTTGGATTTTTCCTTTAAAGAAACTGATCATGGACAGCACAGAGAGGACTGGGCTCCTACACACAACCTCATTTAAGACTCCAAATACTTTTTTTCTGTATTTTGACAATTTTTGGACTAGTTTTCCATATTTGGATATAATCAAAATACATCTTTTCCCTACTAAAGTGAGAGCGAGCCCAGAGAGGAAAGACTACTTCACCAGCACGTAAAACCACAGCTGACAAGCAAGAAAACGTCCTGCAGGATAAATCAGCAGGACTCCACGGGTGCATCTGCAACACACAAGCCTGTCATGGCACATTTGGACAATGGTTACTAATGGATATGCGGGATGAGCTGCCATGTTGGAAAAACAAAACCACTAAACAGTGTCTACCACTTCCGTGCACTGGATTAGGGTTAAACCAAAATATCAGTTTGCTGTTACAGAAAACATTGTTTTGTGTGGTGATAACGGTCCTCACTGGCCATAGCTAGAAAAAAACTGTGAATCTGATTTATTCTCTCTGTTTGTATACCAGAGTTTCGCTCCTGCAGTATTTTGGGAACACAAGAAGATCAATGGGGATTATACTAATCTAAAATAATAAATATGAATGGGTGCAGTAGGCCAGTGTCCACTGAAGAGCTGCTCAGTCAGCTTTGAGAGCCTTAGAAGGTCAAAGTCTTGTTTCAGATGAATAAATGTTAAAGGGACACTAAATACGTGCAATTATTATGGTCAAATTTAAATATATAAATATGTTTGATAAAAAATGTTTTTTTTGTAAATCTTTTGAGGTTTCACTTTGGTGTTTGAAAGCTCATTTCTGCCAATTTTAAGAAAAATTAGGAATGATAAAAATAATTCATATTAAGTGATTAGTCTGTCAGCAACTAGTTTGAGAATCAATTAATAATTAGCAATTTGTCCCATGAAAACATCAAATATTCCTTATTACTGTTTCAAATGACAACATTTGCTGATTTTCTTGTTTTATGTAACAATAAATTAATAATGTTTGACTCTGAGACAAAACAAGCCAATTAAAGACATTAACTTGAGCTTAAGAGAAATGTAACAATTTTTTTATCACTTTTCATTGGTTTTTGACATTTTATTGACCAAAACGATCAATCAGGAAAACGGTTTCAGGATTAAGAAATAACAAAATATTAATTGGTTTCACTCTTATACAAGGTAGTTGAAAATTATAAGAACTTGACATCATAATTTGACGTGTTTTTATATTTTTTTCATATCCTGGCAGAAATGGGCTTCCACATGGTCGACCTGTTTTAGAGAGTAATCATAATTTTCTGAAAACAGCAAACATGACATCAAAACGTCTCACTCAAGCATGTAAGAACAGATGATTCTGTTGTCTTCCAAAATGGCGGCCAGAAGTGGAGAAAGCAGTAAAGTGCAGCTCGAACAACATCTTCAGAAGGATGATTATTAGCAGCACCATGTCAGAGCGGAGAGATGCAAAAAGATGTACAAATCAAAAATGTTGATATCGTGACAAGTCTATTAACAAAATGTCATGGTCCTTTTCAAAAGAATATTCTGCACAGTTGGTGTTAACTGATATATACACTGTTTTTTTGTTTTGTTTTCAGCTCACTTGTTCTTCTCTCTGGGATGTTTTCTGTCCCACTCAAGTGCAATCAAAGGACTGCCACATCCTTCACGGTGTAGTGGTTACAATTCATACAATTCATTAATAACAGAAAAGAAAGAAAACAGTGGCATGTGATGGATTGACACCATTTTCAGACTACTTGACCTTTTGTTTTTTTGTCATATGGCAGCGTTCAGGAGTTAAAAGAGTTCACATCCCTCCATGTCAGCGTCTCTGGTATTAAAATGCTGAAACAAGCCCCAGCGTCCAAGAGTGTCGAGAGAAACGTCCAGTGCTGCAGTCCAAGAATCACTGTCGACATCAGGAACCCTCGCTGAGAGACGGTAAAGGCGGCGGAACGCTCACAACAAAAGTTCCCTGAAGAAATACAAACACATTCGAACACCCAGCTGTTACACACATCTGTGTTTACTCACTGCGACTTCATATTGTTTGTTTATGTACACTCCATGAAGGAGGGGCGTGCATGAGGACTGAAAAGTAAAAGACGGGGATGAAGGCTGCCGAGGGAATCTGGGTTTTTAAAGATAGTTTTATCGAAGGTGCAAAATTCCTCACGTGAACAAAAGGCTTGAACAAAAAGCTTCAAGAGCTGATTGAGCCATGTTCAGGTGTAAACAAAAATGTATGGACCAGGAAACTAAATGGATCTGCTTCTCCACAAGCCGACACAACCAGTTACGTGTCTCACACCGAGTGGAGGCTGGCACAGAGTTCGACTCGTTCAGCCACCTTGCAGCAGTGCCCGACACCAACTCAGCTGCTTGTTTTTCCCCACAAACGTGTCCTTCTATTGCCAAGAACCTTTTCACAAGTGGGCGTTTCCTGCGACAAACTCAGCCTTTTAACGTCCTTGGAGGGTCCTGATGACACGACAGCTGTTACTAAGCGCTAAGGTGCTCCTCTGCTTTCTGCTAATCCACAGAAAGGATGCTTGGTCATTTATCTCATCTCCTCTGGCATGTCAGTCTTTGTCCAAACCAAAACTCAGATACTGCAGGTTAGTTTGCCTCCAACAGACCCGAACAGAAATGTTTCTTCTGAGGAGGAGTGGAGACCAGAGAGGGTTTCAGGGGGTGGAGGGGAGGCAGGAAGTGGTACGTTTCTCCTCAGAAGATCCCTTTAGCGATTTTCAGTCCCTTCTGTTTCATGCGAGGCAGCGTTGAACTGGCCACATTCTTGGCCCGCACCGGCCGGGCCAAGCCGCGCTTTTTCAGGACAAAGTCATAGTTGGCAGTGGAGTTCATGGCATAGAAAACGTTGGCATTGTCCGGGATCCGAAGCTCTACAGAATGAAGCAAGAGAAAAAAGAAGCAACACGTAGTCAGGCAAAACAAATCTGTTAAAAATCTTTTATGCAGGAGAGAAAAGTAGAGAAAATGAATCAAAAGAATAAGATCATCATGAGTTATCTTTCAGTTATCTTTCATATTCAATACTGGATATACTGTATGTTCTACGGAATAAGATAAGATAAAAAGCTACAAGATAATTTGTGTGTTAAGTTATTTGGGGGCTAAACATGGATTACTGTTATACACTATTAAAACTGAAAACATATTTTACAGAAAAGCACTGTACAGCATTGTCTGTGGTAATACCACAATCTTAATTTATTTGTATTTTAGTCGGTGCCAGTTCAAATGAAAATACGGCTGCACCTAACGATTATTAGTAAAATCGATTAACATAACAGTTATTTTTTCGATTACAGGCTTTTTACACCACAGTCTTGCAGGAGAAAGAGAGAAACTACTTAATAAATAACATCTGCAAATAACTTCACCTGAACCCGACCAGCGATATTTTGACATGTTTATTATTAAGAAATGTCTCTCTTCTCTGAAAGTTTGCAGATCTTTAGGCAGATCTTTGTTGAGATAAATGGGTCAGACAGTATGTGTTTTTAGTTTTTACCTTTGTCTTCAGAGATTTTCTGCATCAGCTCGTAGTCCTCAGTCTTCTCTCGCTCCAGGTTGTGTTTGATCATGGCTTTCCTGATGACAGCTGGAGTCTTGTCTTGACTCGTCACCTGAGTCAAGGGATAAACATCAAAGCCTTGTAACTGTGTCAGAATCAAACCATCTGTAATCTGATATTCCTTTCCTGCTATTTTAAATTTCTTTCTTAAATCAGAAAATTTGTAAATGGGTAAAAACTCCACTTCAACCAGAGAGGCAGAAAAACAAAATCTCAGGTGTAAAATACATTCCAATATATTCCTGTAAAAGTGTCTAATTTAACAAATATCTCACTTTTCCTCCTGAAATAAAGTTAACTTTGTGGTGTTTTCGAAAGTCTAACTTGTTTTAATGCCATACATCAGGGGTCGGCAAATAAGTCTGACATCAGGCCAAATTATTTTTAAGCCGATACATTGCGGGCCAGAATATTATTTCCGTCAAATTATTTAAAAGCTTTGGATACTCATGTGCACGTTTAGCTCGGTGGGTAGAGAGCAGGGCTCCCGTTGGAAAAGTTGTATGATTGATCCCAAAATCTTGCAGACTTTTTTTCTCCCTTGTTAAACAAATTGATTAGAATTTGATCTGTATTCATAAACTTATGGACACTAATTTTCATTTCCCTAAGGAAATTCAGCGGAATCCAATCACACGTTTACTGGCGGCTTTTACAGAGGTGTGTCAAGTATGCCAGAGACTCTTTCAAATGTACTTCAGATCTTTTCAAAGTAAAAGCTCTCAATAAACTCAACATGAAGCATGTTCTTGCACTTTTATTTTGGAGGCACGATCACTTAAGAGGAAGTGATTTTGTGAGTAACTGTTGTTGTCATCACTGAGATCTATTTCAGCATCAGCCGCTATCAATTTATTTATTTTTTGTTTCTGCTTTCAAAAAAATCTGGCCGCGTGCCCTTGGGCCATTTCTGGCCTAAGAGAAGAAGAAAATTTTTAATTTAGTTTCCTTGTTGATTTGACAGCTTATTTCTTGTGATAAGATTGGGATATTTTATATTTGTTGGTTCTATAAAGACTTATTTTGATAAACTCACCAGGATGCTCTTGTACATGTTGCCGTTCTCCACGTCCAGGCTGACCCTGATGATGCAGCAGTCATCTACCTGCTGGTTGTACAGCGGCAGCGACAGAGTCGAGTAGTTCGACACCGCAGACACCGAGCGTTTGTGTGAGCGGGAGGCTGACAGCGGGGTGGAGCAGGAAACGGAGGAGGAGGAGGCACTGCTGGACCCGGAGGCCGAACCGGAGGTGTCCAGAGACGACAGAGACGTACACTCCCAGAACTGAACAGGAGAGCAGAGGAGGTGTTGAGGACTATTTTTATTATCAGAGTAACAGTCCAAAACCCAAAGACATTGAATTTACAATACTATAAAAACAAAAAAAATCACTATATTTTAGAAGATGGAACCAAACAATGTTTAGTAATTCTGCTTGATACATTTTATGAAGCAGTTTGTTAGCTTGTTGGCTTGCTAACTTGAAAGATCTACTCTTTGAACTCAAGTATTAGGATGCTGATGGCTCTAGATTAGAGTTTATAATCTCTGGACCATTAATGTCTTTAAACTTTTTAATGGGTATCCATCCATCCAAAAATTATTGAGATATTTAACTTTGGACCCAGAGGCACTCAGGAGCGCGTATATTTATAGTTCAACATTGTTAATATGTTGCCATACTGGCATCTATAAACATGCCTGATCGAGTTTTCATGATAAAAATGCTAATTAAAAAACTTATTACCGTTGACGTTGTATCCGCTGCTGGAGCTTCTCTCCCCAAAGCAGAGACGGTTAGTTTCACTGAAGGCGTTGACGTCTAAAGAGCGAGAGAGAGAGAGAGAGAGAGAGAGAGAGAGAGAGAGAGAGAGGAGAGAAAATAGAAGCTATCAGCTATCAACAGCCACACATGTGAGCATGCAGCACTGGCATTTCATTGGCTGCAAAGAGTCATTTAACCTTGTGTGGTTAAATATGGAATGAAGCCAACATCACAATGTCAATCAAACATATCAAACATATACACTTACTGGTACTTTAGATTTGGCATTGTAAATACATAGCTATTTACCACTTCTCACATCTATATGCAACTCAACTAGAAGCAACCTTACCGTTAACCTTGATTATATTTTTGACAAAGTGTATATTTTGGATTTTGTGGATTTTGGATATAATACCTTCACACTGGTAAAGTTTTGCAGTGACTTCTCTATCCCGTCTTTCTTCCTTACTTTTCTCTCATGTCCCTCCGGGGAATCGGACAGGAAGCTGGCATTCACGTCCTCCAGGTCTGAACCGCTGGAGCTGACGGAGGTGACGCTAAGGGCGTCGCCGCTGTCCCCCCCGCCTCCTTGGTACGGCCTGTAGTGTGAGTGGTCAAAGGACTTGGAATGAGAACCCGGGGCGCTGCTACAGCCGGCCTCAGTCAACTGCCGGCTGAACACGAAATAAAGGGCAAAGAGTCATTGGTGATTGAGCTTTAAACAGTCTGGAAGAAAATCATTATAAGATTATTATATATGAATATTAAGTGATTTGTAATACATTCGACACAGCTGATAGATCATAAAATGTTTGTCTCTCTCTCTCTCAGCAGCTCATTATGAATCTCACTTTTGATCCAATCACTTACTCGCTCCAGCGTTTCATGATTCCTCCATTCTTCTTGGCTCTGAGCGTGTTGCTGGCCGACTCTGACAGAGGCTCGATCTCACAGGACAGATTGTAGCTGCAGGAACAGAAAGTCAAGACAATGACAACGTTAATCTGAACTCATCTCAAGGATAAGACAGGACGGCCTTATTATTCACAGCATTCCTGCCAATTCATTACCCAGAAATAGAGCACGGGTATGTCAGTGAAAAGAACATGACCCTGAGTGCTAGATAATCATTTCATTTTATGATTACAACACAGGTAAGACCAGCTTTCTCTAAAAGGCGACAAACTGAATCTACTCTCCATTATTTTGAATTTAATGTGAAAAAATAAAAACTCCAATGGGTATGGGTAATTGTTCTTATAACCTTATATTCTGAATCTGCAACATAACTAGTAACTAAAGCTTCAAAATAAATGCAGTGGAGTAGAAGTATAAAGAACTTTATACCCAGTAAATGTGCTTCATTACTTTCATCACTAGAGTGGGAGGAGAGCGAAGTCAATTTCTGTTGATCTGTGGCAGTTTAAATATTCTGACTAACCTCTCTGCCTCGCTGAGTTTCTCCACGCCTGCGAACCACTCTCTGAAGTGGCTGTCCTGAGTGAAACTGTAGTTATTGGAGGCCAACTGAAGCAGTTTGATCTGAGCGATGACCTCAAACTCCTACGGGTAGAAAGCAGAGCAGGAAATGGTCAAAGAAAGGGATTTAATTGTCAGATTTTCATTTGCCAGATAAGTTTTGATCTGTTTGTCTGTTCTGAGCTGAAATGTGATTTCGTTAAGGCACTGTGCTTTTGTAAATCTGTCATTCTTTGAGGTTTTTCAGATCATTACAGCCAAACAAGAACATTTCATTCACCTTTCTCCTCTTCTCGAAGTTGATCAGACCACCCTGCACAAGGACATAAGAACGTGAGAAAGTAAAGGTAAAAAAAAATAAAAACCTGCAAAGGTTTTAAACTAAACTTAACTAAACGTATCACTGTAAGAACACATCAGAGGTCTGACCTCAGTGTAATCCTTCATGGCAGTGTCCATCATCACCAGGTCCGTCAGAAAGGTCCCCAGGTAAGGAATCGTCCCCTGCATCACTCCCTGTTCACAGAGGGACAGGGGGACCATCGTCAGAGGCAAACATGACAAAACAACTCTTCAGAAACATTTTTAATTTGGAGGTAAAAAATAACCAACAACACTTTTTTAAGTTAGTGAGCCACAGAAATCAAACAAAATCATGTTTTACAGGTAAATTCAAAGTCGCTGATTACAGCTGCATATTTACCTAACTAACTTTAATACTTGTTTACATTTAGATGATGAATGTAATGTGTCTATACTTGTTTCAGATGATTCCAATGGATTTTGCCACTAGGACAAACTGCAGTGACTTCATTGTGCCACTAGATGGGGCTGTTGGCTCATTGCTCAGTGTTGCAAGGCAGTAGCCAGACTGAGTAGGAATGTGTACGAAGACTATGTGAAGCTGAGCGTGGTGAACAAAGTCTTCCATAAATAAATAAAGTTTGGATAAACAATTTCCTCTGTTGTTTTAGTTTGTGGACTCACCAGGTCTCTCTGTTGCTGGTGTCTCCTCTGAGCTCGTTTGGGGTTGATTTCCAAAGTGGCGAACTTGGAGGTGCCCTCCTGCAGAAATAAGACAGTATGTCTCAGTTAAATACACAAAGAACGTAACTGTAATTATTTCAGTTCAGTGCACAAGTCTCCCACATTTCTCCTACAGGCCTTTATAACCTGCGAGCAACCCAAACACATCTAAATAAGAAGCAGCAGCAGAAGCAAGGTTTCATTTTCCATGCATGTCAGTTGTCACTACAATTAATCTAAGTACTGCAGTGCCGATAAAGAACAGTTTATGCTTTTGTCAATAGTGACTACGTTTACATGCTGTCAATATTCGGGTTATGGTCGGGTTACCATAACCCGAATATTGACAGCATGTAAACGTAGTGAATGTGTCTAATCTCTAACTCTAAAAAGTATATCTGCATGTGTAACGGAAGCCTGCGAGGCAGTGCGGTGAGTAAACCTCACTCCCCGACACCTTAAGAGACGCACTGGCGACGACGCTAGTGCCCATGATTTTTAGCCTCCTCGTCAGCGTGTCCGCCTCCCGACCCCGAGGTCGCCGGTTCGAGTCAGGACCGCGCAGTACGTACTCGGGGGTGAAACCGGTTACACATGTCTCAGTGTGTCTGATGTGACAGACTGCAGCACAACTTGAATAAAAGTGAAAAAACTCCTCCACACGGTCTTACTTAAAGTTCATTTACACCGTATATTTATGATATTTCATTAAAAACAACCAAAACTGTGTAAATAAGTTTACCTGATTTCAGTCTCCAGGGTTAAACTACAATTATGCTTGATCCTACATTTTCTAAAATGCCTCTCAGTAGCATTTTAGACTTTTCCCCTGCGTTAAACATCTCCAAACCCGAGCACAGCTCCTCCTTAAGCACAGAATATATTAACAATAAACTGTTTTCACTGGCTGAGTAGCACTAACCATGACGATTAACAGATTTTCATGTGTAAAACTGATGGAGTGCCCCTTAAATTTTGAAACTATAGCAATGGATCCAACTTAAATGACAATGTTTGTGTAAAAAACTAACTAAATCACTTTTTTCAATAACACACAGGATCTGGTGAGCATCCAATGTAGCTGGCCTGGATGTTAAAGAGAATGAGGCCGAGCATCCAGGTCTCTGGGGTTATCAAGTTGGAACCTCCCTTCATGGATGTTTTGTTGAACTTAGTCTGAAATACTTCCAAAAGACTCAAGAGTGAATTCTGGCACACTTTTAACCTGCTAGAGTTTTAAATGTAAATATATATTGGCCCTAAAAGTGCATGAAAGTAGATGAAAAAAACAACAGTTTTGCAAAACGTTTAGTTTTCTGATGTGTAAAAATCTATAAACTTCTATAATTACAAACATATTTTCATGCTGATTGTTCTTCAAGTAACCTCAAAGAAAAAAATGGGAGCAAATTCACCTCCGGGTGTTCCCAGTGACATTCCTAAGAGGCCTTAGGAACAGCCGGGGTAACTCGAGCTGACGGAGTCAAGTGACACAGCCTGGCCTGAGCAGATAGAGCGAGAGAGCGGCAACGCCCCGAGTTGTTCTCATCAGATCAGAGCCATTATCTACACCTGCCAAAGGTTTTCTCCTCCCTTTGACGTCAGCGGGGAATCCCTCAGAGGACGCCCAGGGTGTTCACTGACTGTTACATCATCATACTACTCAGGTTTATAAATAGGTGATAACACATTCACCATCTCTTTATTCTGACACAGTGAAAATATATTTGTGTGAATGGGAAGAAATGTAAACATGCAATACACCTCAGTGAGTGGTCAGTGAGTTACAGGGCTACAATCTTACTGTTAGCTTTTAGCTTATGTGTTTACATTTTGGAAATTCCTCCGTTTAAAGTATGCCGAATTTGCTATTAGCAGTTCCTGTTTGCAAAATAGCTATGGATGTACAAACAAATCACTGGATTACTTTGATACTGCGGAAAATGTAAAAACATGATGATTCTCAGAATCTCTGATTTCTGGAGTTATAAGGAGTCTTTTTTATGATTTATAAATGTTCATAGACATTTTCATGGACCTAATTTGAGATGCACATTGAAGATAATGATATCCTTGAAAAGTTTAAATCACGCTAAACTTTAAAATATGTGTATATGTGATTTTCATTTCAGTCATCGGTTGTTTTGTTTGTCCAAGCTAAAACGGACAGTTTTTATCAGTCTAATCATTTCATTTTGTTGCCATTGAAAATTGACTCATTATGCAACATGTAGATTTGTGGTCTCACTTCCTGTTTAGTCACATTTCTCTGTGTGTCAGCTCCTGCTGTCCTTGTACTGAGTGCATCAGTACGAGCTAAAAAACACTCAGAAGGTGTCAACGACTGTCTGAATTAAACTCTGTAAATCAAATTAATAATGACAGCAATCTGTCAGCTGTGCAGAGTCCACCCAGGACATCACCAATAATATATGGATTCTGTGATCCAAGAATATGGTACAAGGTGTTCTGCCCTACAGGATGTTTCTCTGGATGTTCCTCTGCAGCTGTTATTAGGCAGACATGAGGAAGTCTACCGATTTTATTTTATTTTTTTAAGCAGGCAAGCAAGAATAACATGTTTATTTGTGATCTCATGGAGAAGTACTACAATACCCACAATCCTAAAGTGTAACAACATCTCTGATTAGTGGAGCTAGCTGTCACCATGGAAATGTTTACCCCACCTATAAAAGCAAACCCGTGAAAGGCTGGTGAGCTACTTATTTACACACAACAGGTTTAGCTAGTTACTGTTAGCGGTATACTCTACGATCGTTTACGTTACGTTTGCCATGATTGCCCTTTCTGACATGCTGTGGGTTTTTTTTTTTTTTTTACAGAGTCTTTAGAGAGTAATGGTGATATTTTAAAACAAATACTTCAATATCAAGGTAATGTGAGGATCTGTATTGGTGCTTTAAGAGACACTTTCAAAATTAATTGTAGTTTTAATATGGTGATCAATTAAGTAGAATGATGAATGTTATAGAGTATGTAGTATGTGCGTTAAGCTGTTTTTTGTTAACGCCATTTTCATAAGGGAAACGTCTGATATTGTTTTTATTTAAAGTCACCATTAATATACATATGTGCTATTTGTTTAAGGATTTAACTTTTTCTGGTGCCATGACTAACCTTCACCAGCAGCTCTCGGCTGAGAGAGTAGTTGTTGTCGTCTGAGAAGATCTCGGACAGTTCGCGGAAAGTGCGGAAACTCTCCCTGTGAACAGACGCAGAGGTCAGTGCATGAAGAAACAATCAGACCCCCAACAATATTCAACTGTGCATGTATGCAACAGCATCCTGTACATGGCCCACACTGCTGTTAATCCAAGACTGGAAACTTACCGTGACACTTCCTCCCACGTCCTCTTCAGGCGGTGGATGGCATTGCATTGCAGGGCGGAGAGGATGGCTCGTAATGAGGAGAAGTTCTTTAGGATCCGACACTCCTGAACACAACAGGAACAATTATCCAGTCAGAAACAGACACAGCAAACTGTGCTACGACTGTTATTTGTTTTTCTCTTGCTCTTTCTCGCTCTCCTCCCCTGATGAGCTACCAGACCTTCAGAAATCTAAAATATCCCTTTAAAGTCTCGTTTCGAAGTGAAAATAAACAGACTGTGGGTCCTCACCCGAGCCACGTCTATCCATCTCTCCAACAGCCTGGCTCTCTGGTTTGGCTTCAGCGTTGGGTTGCTCAGGCAGGTGGTGATGACACAGTTGGTGACGGAGTTGAACTGAGCCACAGTGGCTCTGATGGTGGGAGCAAGGTGCTCCTTCCCCTTTTTATCCCTCTGAGACCAGATCCCCCCCAGGCAGTGGTAGGGCACCACCTTCTTAAACAGATCCTGGAGAGAAAGATGTGAAATATTAACAAAACAGGGTGACTCCAAAGTTTAAATACTTTATTTTAAAAGTAATTTCACCCAGAAAGGTCAGTTTACTGGACAGTAGGAGTTTTAAGCTTATTGTGACAACAAAAAAAAGCTTTCGAGAAGCTTTTGGGGGCAAAGGAGGGCAAGAGGGCCTTGCAAAAACATTCTATGGGTGATTTTTGGAGCTTGACCCAAACTGGAAGGGAGGATATCTTAGCCTAGTTTGACCAATTCTTTTTTACTTTTGTTCAGTATTAATAGTTGAAAATATATAATTGGCAGTTTAATCGATAACATAAATAATCACTAGTTGTAAAATGTAGAAACGTGACCTACTTTACCTTTTATTGATTTGAACGCTAGTCTGTTTGGGGAACTCTAGAGATGAATGACTGCGGAACTGAACAAAGGAAGATACTAAGATACTGAAAAATATCTGTTGCTAAGGGAAAGGGAAACCATCCTCACCGCGTCCATGAGCGTGAACTGCTCTGCCACCATGATGGGGTCAAATGACAGGAAACTAAAAGCAGGAAGCTCGTCCTCAAAGCCACTCTCTTCCTGAGTAGCAAAAGGGCAGCCGATGTGTTCCCCTGAAGAGATGAAAAAAATATTTTTTTCACAACACTGCCTCAACCTGAGCTCAACCTAAACAAGGATCCTGTACTTCTGTTTCAACACCTCATCCTTTCTTTGACCTTGGTGTTTGTTATTTTACTCCCCCCTGCCACGACACAGGATTTGAACATTTCACTCAGTGTTCAATCTCATGTGCACTTACAGTGACTGTCAACTGGTCCTTATCACTTGTACAACCAAACTGTTCTTTAAAACAACAAGTATTACGACATGTGAATGGACATTGTGTCTTTGTTCAAACAAATTTATAACATAAAAAAACAAATCTAACATTTCTATTTACATCTTTAGATTGACTTATAAACTACTTTATAGTTTCTATTGGGACCCCCTAATTCTGGAGTCCCTGCCCTGCAGTCCCTCTCCTGTCCTGCCTTCATACCATCAGGATCAGGCTCACACTGCTGCCGGCGGTGGAAGTGGGCCAGCAGATTGCGGGCACGGCGTTCCAGGTCCGAACCAGGGAAGTGGCGGTTTAGGTAGGACATTAGCTGATGAAGACAGTCGTAGTTGGGAGGGGTCCAGAAGTCCTCAGAGTACTGGTCCAGCCATGCGCCCAGGATAGATGAAACAGTGCTGCATCACACATACAATAAAAGATGTGTGGCTAAATAAAAAATGCTTAACACATTCCTTGAGTGAGGAAGGTAATATTGAAGAAATAGTAAATATTAATAGTAAAATATTCTAACACAGTTTCAAAAAGGTAATCAAAATTATAGTCATACTTTCGTATTAAAGGTGCGGTAAGTGATTCTGTAGAAATCACCACGATAAATACCATGGTATAACGAACAACGTCACAGCAAGTAATGTAACTAATGTTAGTTAAGCTTTGGGTTAGCAAACTGTCGCTATAGTTAAGACGCTAACATGCAGAGAGGATGAGACAGTCCCAGAGCCAACTGTCCTGCTGCTATAGCATAACAACAGCATGTTTTAGAGCAGAACTAGAAATTAAGCTGAATGTCCGCAGGCAAGTGATTTAACGATGGCCTGCGGTTTCAACAAGCTAACAATGCTAATGATTATATTAGTCAAACTGAAGCTACAGAAGTGTTTTTTTGTGATTTATTACATTTTTATCAGTTCATGAACTGTGTTCTATAAAACTCCTGCCGAAACAGCCCCCCTCAGTCTGACAGGTGTCTAGCAAGAAAAAATAACCCGCTAAAACCTCAAACTATGTTGATATCTCTTTAACCCGGGTAGGAGTGGGATGCTGTGAATGTACTCAGTGATTAACGTTGGCAGCTCGACACTGAAGGTTCGCAGCAGACTCACTTTCTCAGCTCTGTGCAGTCGTCCTGGGAAACTCTGTGTGCCGTGGCTGCAGGAACATTTTGAAGCTTGGCATACCTAAAAAAGAAGCACAGGGCTGAGTCTGGTTCAACCAAGTCACTGAAAAAAACATTTAAATTATGATAAAAAGAAAAATCATCACACACTGAACTTGAAATAAAGAGGACCCTGTTAACACAGGGAGTGAAAACACACCTACTCTAAGTTTCTTTACTTTCTGTTTTCATGCATATTATATGAAAAGGCAGTACTTTTTTGTAAATGTTAGAAATCTAATTTGGAAATGGCACATATACTTGGGCCATGCATGACAGAAAACTAACCCTAATCAACTGTAACCATTAATCAACAAACTACATTTTCTGAAATGGCGAAAAAACAAAAGTCCAAGCTGAAACATATTTCCATTTAACATGTAACAGTTGTGTTAAAAAAAACTAGATATAATACCAAAGTGTATGTATGGAATAAAATTAAAAAAGAAAGAAGACAAAAGAATAAAAATAGACATTTGTGGTAAGACAAATGTATCCATTAGGATCGTGACATTTACAATTAAATGTATCCTGTTTGATGTGCTCTGCGTTTTTGTCTGATCCCTGTCCACTCTGTTGGTTATTTCTGATCTGTCTGCTTGTGTTCTCTGTTTTGAGTTCCAGTTAGATTCTTGCCTTGTGTTTTGCAACCTGTTAGTATCTGTCAGTTTTCTCCTGCTGTCTCTCTGCCTGCCTGTGTCTTGTTAGTCTCATCTCTGTCACCTGTGTCGCCCCCCCCCCTGCTCGTGTATATATGCTTGCTTGTTTCCCCTCAGTCTTTGTCCGGTCATTTATTGTGGCTTGTGGTTGATCTGTCTTGTCCTGCTTGTTCCCTGCCTGTCTCATGGAGTTTTGGATGTCTGTTTCATTTGCTTGTTTTGAATTAATCATTTTGGATTTTTTGGACTCAGCCACTCAGCCTGTAAGTGTACTTGCGTTTTGTTTGACAATAAATCTTGAACTGTACCAGTCAGCCTATGTGTCCTGCATTTGGGTCCACACACCTTTTAACCACACACATCCTGAAACATGGTGTCTTTAACAGAGCTTTAATTCATCATTATATTTGAAGAAAATTACACATTTTGACCTAAAATCAGCTATAAA
The DNA here is from genome assembly GCA_029875015.1 of Lepomis gibbosus. Taxonomy (NCBI): domain Eukaryota; kingdom Metazoa; phylum Chordata; class Actinopteri; order Centrarchiformes; family Centrarchidae; genus Lepomis; species Lepomis gibbosus. Next base: position 18,419 of record JAPMOB010251607.1, read on the forward strand.
ATTGCAATTGAATTCAAAAATAAATAAATATATATATAATATATATATATAATTTATATAATATATAAATATACATTCTAAACTCCCCTTGTCTCAATTATTTAGGGAAAAGTGTTCAACTTGTGAAGTAGTGATTTTGGATTTTTAGAGAAATGAAGATAAAGCTGTAAGACTGAAATATAGGTGCAGAAAGGTGTGTCACCACTGTACCTGTGAAGCAGGAGATCCAGCACCTGCTTGGTGGTGGCGAAGGAGCGGTAGGTGCAGAGGAAGATGGTGACGTAGGTGGAGTCTTTGCCCCTGAATGCCGACACCATATACTCCACCAGCCTCTCCAGCGTCCCGGCCTTGATGGTCCGCACCTTGCAGGTCTCGTAGAGACTCAGGGCTGAGTCAGTCTCCACGCCCAGCCATCGCTGCCCCTTACTGGCCGACTGGTGAAGCTGCACCTTCCTCAGCGTGATGGTGAAGATGGCGTCGTCTTCGGCCTCCTCGCCGATCTCCTGCGTCGAGCTCTGCAAGACAGGAGACGGAAGATAAGATGTTTTACTCCAACTGATGACGTCAGTTAGTCCCTACATTTTGTGCTACAAGCAAAGGTGGATTTTTCATGTTGGAACAAGCTCTTGAAATATCTGCCTGGAGCAGATTACAGGGAGTCAAAGGCAGAGAAAAGATGCCACCGTTACCATGCCGCACGTCAAGCTAAAAATGTCTGACATCTCATTTTGGGATGAAACCCTTTAATTATGACCATCTGTGTGACCCGGCTCTCTTCTTTTTTGGTCCGTCTCTCTGAGTCATTCATTTTGTGAATCATGTGTGTGGCCATGCACGAACAAACAATAGCTTGTTGCTAAACAGAGCTTACTGGATAACTGGTGCTTCAATACAAGCCGCAGCCTGTATATACCCAACAGGGAATTAACACAAGCCACTTGTTATGTGAATGAGAGGCTCTGTAGGCTGCTGCATGTCACCATCACAGCAATTTGTTGTTTTCTTCTGGACATGAAAAACAAAAAAAATGCAACAAGCCTTGAAAGAACACAGTGATGTTGACAGGGATAGTTTCGTTCATCATCACGGCTGTCAACAACAGTCATGTGTGTAACCCACATTAGCACTGCTAAATATTACCCAACAGAAAGTAATCAATGGATTAGAAAATTAAACTCTACTTTAAAAGCAGCTCTGGTTAGAAAAATAAGCTGAGTAACTTCTGACAGCTTAATAGTAAAACTAGATGTTTCCCGAATATTTACTTTACAAGACAGAGCTGCTACAATTGGTCTATAAATTCATTAGTTAGATAAATTGAGAAAATTAATTGGGAACTATTGATACTTGATGAATCGTCTTTATTTGGCATAACTGGACATATTCGAACAAAATTTAAAGAAGTTACCTTGGACTCTGAGAAAATGACACTGACTCACACTTTATAGATTAAACAATTAATCGAGAAAAAGACTAGCTGGTTAATCAACAATATTAATAAATAATACCAGGGCTGGGCAACAACTCATTCAGAGTTGAAATCGCCAGTAAATTGATCTGCAATTATTTTGATAATTTTCAAGCAAAAATTACAAACATTTCTGATATATTGATACATTTTCTTTTCAATACTGTCATACTGTGTTTTTGGCCATCAGTATTAACATGAATGCATACTGAATGTATAGAAAAATGTCTATGTTTTGAAATAGAGATGCAAAGACCCTGCACAAAAGACTAACTGAACACTGAAAACAGAAAAACATCAGCTGACTGAACACCAGACTGAAACCAGTCAGAGCATCGACTGGGAAGAGGTCAAAGGCATTGATAGTGTGATATTGATTTTAAAGGCCTTGGTTTGTACCATAGTGTGTTTTTGGTGCTAGTATTACTATGAAGGCATGAAAAAGGCAAACACCAAAAAGCTTGACTAAATAATTTATTGTTGTCTGAGACCAATGTATGATTATGGGTTATATACTATTTTATTTTTATTTATTTAACCTTTATTTAACAAGATGATCTCACTGAGATTCAAACCCTCTTTTTCAAGAGAGATCTGGAAACAGCAGCATAAAATAAAACTGACTACAATTAAATTCTTGAAAAACTGAAACTGTCTTCTTTTGATTGGAATATGGATGCGGGAAATACACTTACTGTACAGAATAAAGATGAGGAATAATCATCATTAAAAAATATTTAAGCTATTGCAAATATCTTTCCAGTCACATATCTAACCTAAATAGCTGAGTGAGAGAAATACATTAGAGTGAATCATTAAGCCGAGGCCTCAATGGAGGAATGGTATGTAATCTGGCGTTCCACAGTCATCTGTCACGGCCGCTTGTAGTGCATCCTGGGAGCATTAGTCATCACAGTCCATTTCCAAGGTGCAGCATGACTCCCTCCTGCATTGCCTACTTTTTTTGTCAGGAGCTATTCGGTAACATCTCAGTCAGCGCCAAGTCCCTCTGTTGTGCCCTTGTTTCCATGGAGACGAGATTAAATGAGGATGGCTGTGACTTTAACAAACCAGTGCAATGAGCGACACAGTATCTTCACGCAGTACAACTGTTCTTACATTTAAGTTTCATGTTATGGGCATGATAAAGACGGTTAAAGGTCACATGGTTTCTGAAGTCTGTAAAAAGGGAAAGTACAAAATAAGTAAACTGGACAAAGTCAACCAAATGACCAGTTTATCATGATCAGTATGTAACAAGACTAATTGATGGAATCAATGATGATGAAAGTGTTTGGCGTCTAAACAATGATATACTGGAGGAGAGTTATGTAACAATGCGTGCGTGTGGAACGCCATCAGGCTTCTTCTGTTCATTATCCTGTGTGTTTTGAGGTTTTTCTTGTAGGTTGATTATTTTTTGCTGATTGCTAGGCTATTTTACTATTGTTTGAAGAACGATGCTAGTCTTAGTTAAAATGAATAAAGAAGTAACCAACAGTTTTCTTCATTATCAATTAATTCACTGGTTGTATCCTAGATTAGTCAATTTGTTGTTTGGTGACGTCTTCAAGTGTCTTGTTATTTCTGACCAAAAGTCAAAGTTATTCAATTTACGATCATAACAGACTAAACTAGCAAAAACTCGCATCTAAGAAGGTCATTGTTGGTAATTTTTCATAAAAAAAATTACTGAAACAATTACTTGATTATCAAAGAAGTTTTTTTATGTTCATGCACTAATTATTTAGTCTGCTAATTGTTTCAGCGTTAGACTAAACCACAGTTGACAGCTTCAAATACACTCACAGTAAGGTGCAGACCAATGTAGGGCTGTAGCGATACACTAATCTCACGATACGATACGATACACGATATTCAGCTCACGATACGATATATATCAC
>JAPMOB010251608.1:0-14533 GCA_029875015.1 Lepomis gibbosus
TTTTGAAAGATTGTGTAATAACTGTTGTATATCAGTTTCTTTTCATCAAATTTACAGTTACAGTTGTATTCCAGGTGTATAAGAAGATATTCCGGTGCATTATAATCTACCTCATGATGGTTCTGATGGTTTATTGCATTAAAATATAGCTTTTTGCATCTAGGCCTAATAGTTGAGGAGATATTACTGATTTATTGTGGGTGTTATTTTAGGCATTTTTTAGAAGCCAGGGTTCACATGTCTAACAACAGAGGGGCAAGCTGTTTGGAGAATGTTGAAAAAACCCTAAAGAGAAGCCATTAGGCCCTAAAGACTTTCTACTCTGCATTAATGTAATGGCTGTGGTTATCTCAGCTATATTTAGCAGAGTATCCAGATTGTTTCATCTTCAGTTGATAGGTTTGGGATATTTCAATCTGAAATAAAATGCCATGTGTTTTGAGTAATAACGTCTCAGCTCTGTTGTGGATAAATTCCATTTGCCTTTCAGCTTTTTCTTTGTACAGTTCTTCAGATGGGTTCAATGCATAAGATTTATCTGAGTCTGCTACTGTCTTCTTGTCTTCTTGTTTTCGTTATTTTCTTGGCAGAATATGTGCAGAATATGAACTTATCTTGCCTCTAAGAACTGCCTTAAGCGTCTCCCTGTACAAACTGGGACTAGTATCTCTAGTTTGATCGGTTTCTAGAAGCAGGTGTATAGATACAGAGGCAAAAACTGAGATTCTGAAGTATAGAGTTGAATTTACAAGGACAGAATTCTTTGGGTTGGGATTTTTAACATTCGAGACCACAGAGGGAAGATCCATCTTAACTATTACAAAGTAATCTATGTGAGTTAGACTTGTGAATATTTGAAAAGAAGGAGAACTAGTCTGTTGGGTGAGGAAATGCAAAGGGTCGATCCAAACACATTATAATAGGGCTGACCCCGAATAGTCAGAGATTCAATGCTTTGATGGGCGGAGCCTGATTCGATCGAGTGAAACAAGGATCATGCCATTTTGCGATATGGGGGTAACATCTGATTTTACACCTACCAATTTTCTCCCAATAAGTTAATATACAGCCTATTACATTATACATTTAAATGTTTAATGCTGTAAATAAACATGTAAAAAGAATAAAACTTTCAATAAATGTTTTTAAAGTGCGTAAATAAATCCAAAATTCTAACCCTGGGTCATCACTGTGCATGTGATGATGAGGACTCGAGTTAAGTCGCACACAGCGACTTCAGACTCGACTTGAGACTCGTCCTCAAAAGACTTCAGACTCGACTCGGACTCAAGGCGCAGGACTCGTGAACAATTTTTATTTTTTAGGAAACTTCTGATGAGCGTGCTGTTATTCCCTCCCTCTGTTACCTATAACCTGCCTACCTAACATGTAGTATCTGCTGCACGCGGCCGCACGTGAGAGAGGACAACAAACACCGGCAGCTGCTGAGCCATTCATCAGAAACTAGCTTTAAAACTTCATACAACAAGACCCAAACAAAGAAGCGTTGAACGCATATAGGTTAGTAACCTGTGGTGAGTAAACATGTTTAGCTCAGCATTGGCCATCTAACGTTAGCTTGCTTCTTGCTTCAGCTACGAGGTTTACTCCAACTGTCGTTCATTATGAAAAGATCAATGAGCGTTTCTTTACTTGCTAAACTTGTAGTGGTCAATAAATGTAATTGTTTACGTCCCGCTAGCTGCCATCACCTTAAATATTGCTGTTGGCTAGAAAGAGGTTACAGGTTTATTGTTGATCATGTAGCCTGACAATTTTATTTAGTTATAACGTTCCACTGGTTTGAGAGGCTGCAGGATGTGTTGACTTACAGTAGTCTAAGCTGTCATTAACTGCATTGCACATTACATGGTTGTGCTCTGTAAGTTAAAAACAGGTAACAGCTTTATTGTTGACCATGTAACTTGACTTGTACTCTAGCTCAAAGACTTGAGACTTGACCTGGACTCTAGCTCAAAGACTTGAGACTTGACTTGGACCCTTGGACTTGGACCAGCTTCACTGGTGTTGTGCCGAGTTGTCTGCACCTCGCGGAACATTTGGATAACTTAGAACCGTTGATGAACCACATAAAAAATATTATATTGTTTTTAAATTGCCGGCTACTTGAAATAGACTCGCGACGTGCATGCAGTTGTTGGTAGCACAACATGCACGAAAAACTCTACACAAGGCCGGTGAATAGTAGGCGAGAGAGATAGAGAGTGAGAGAGAGCGAGAGAGAGAGAGAGAGAGAAAACAAGCCTCTGTTTAGCTGGAAATTTACAATGTAAGTTGAACAAATAGAGACTGTAGCTCTGCAGCTTCTCAAGATTAAAGTGGAGCCACCATGTGTTAGTCACTGATGGTTGACATTCTGTAAATGAGTCTGTAATAATGTCTGTTTTAAGATATTTAGGTGGGAAAGTATCCTTGCTCTTTTTACAGCCCCACTGACCCCTCCCACGTTCCAGGAAATAATTCAATAAGTGTAAGACCTGCTCCCTTATTTACATTACTGTTATTAGTGTTGGACAGGTGCTGAAACCTAAGTGACTGTGACATATGGAGTGGACCCATACATATTTGTTGACTGAACCTGACAGGAGAGCGGGAAAACAAAATGAAACAAAAAAACAACATATGCGGGAATATACACAGAAATATACATACCCAAAGGAGAAACTGAAGCACCCTACCCAATTTCTCACCCATCCACCTACACTTCCTCTCCCTATGTCCACTCCCCCAATAGTCAGAGAGATCGGGAAGGGAGAAGAGAAAGTGAGAGAGAGAGAGAGAGCAGGCCACATCAGCGCCCAGTGCCAAGCTATAACAATTTCTGGTTAAAGTCAAGGGCAACTGGACTTGGTTGAAGATAGTAAAAGACGTTTTGTCCCTCATCCAAGAGACTTCTTCAGTTCTGAAATAACTATTAGGGAAACTCAGCTAACCTCTGTGGGGTCATTTGCCAAGATCATCAATACCGCTGGTTCGTTAGTGCTCCTGGCTGTTGTAATGACAGTTGTCACGGTCGTTAGAACCATCCAAGCCCAAGTCTGAACGATCATCATTGGCATCTTCGCCAAGAGGTAACGCCAGTCATTTCAGAACATTTCAAAAGTCTCTTGGATGAGGGACGAAACCTCTTTTAGTATCTTCAACCAAGTCTAGTTGCCTTTGATTTTCACCTTCTTCGGATAACTATGACCTGGATGACTGAGAACCTTCACAGAGAGAGATGTGGATGTATTTAGTGATGGCACCTGACAGTTAAAGCAAAGAATTTGCATGTCCTTTTAGGCCTCTGTCCTTGTCGTTTCAACAAATTAGCTGTAGCTGTTCAAACGAGTAAAGGTCCAGGTCCAAGACAAGAAAATAAAAATAAAATCAAGAAAAACACAACCATTTGTGATGCAGCTCATTATTTCGCCATCAGTGGACAATGTAGCCTGTATATAAAAAGAAAATGAAAAAGTCTATGTTCTCAGGGTACCATGTCAACCCAGCTGTGTGGATCTGTCCATTATCGTCCATGCGCCGTGCTGTTGCTATTTATTTCCAACCAGGGATATGACGGCTAGAGTCAACCGTTGTTGGTCCTAAGCCTCATCCTCAGCCTTGGTGAATTTATATTTCACTTGCTGATGAGTGACGCAGACCACGGCAGGGTAGCGAAAAGAGAACTTGACGTTTTTATGGTATAGCTTGGCCTTGACGAAGTTAAATTAGTGCAATAACGTAGATTGTTTGGGCGAAACCTATATTCAAGGTCTTACGTCTTTGCCAGTAGCTCCTTGTTGTCACTTTGCAGTTTACTCACTTGCTTCTCTAGGTGCCCCAGCCTGTCGCTGTGATCCAACAAGCAGAACTTTATTTTGGTGATGCAGTAATGTTTACACACAGCATCCAATGACAGATTTATAGGTGCGAGTTAAGCATGAATCTTGGACATGATAGCTGCATGGTTTTTTTTCTAGTTCGGATTGTAAGGAAGAGAAGGAAAGGGTGTCCTCCCCTGAGGTCCCTGCCATTGGTAACTTGTCACCGGTGTTAGCTAGCTTGGCTGGCTCGGGGGGAGTTTTCCATTTCTGCCATGGCGTTGTTTGGTTGTCCGACATCGGTGAAATGACTACTTGTCTTAAATTACCTCAATGTAGTTTAACAAGTTTAAAGTTTTGTTGCCTGCAGCTCTTGTATGTCGAAATACATGTAATCTTGTTCCGAGCCGGCATAACGGAAGTCCACCACTTTTACCTCTACTGGAGTACTTTTTGCAAAGTAACAGTACTTTTACTCAAGTATAGTTTTTGGCTACTCAACCCACCTCTGATAAACCTAATGTTGCTTGCCCTATTTGTAAAGCTGCGTTGAACTAAATTAACACTCAGACTTTTTCTGTTTTTGTATATCTTTGTGGATGTTGTGTTGCCTCCTCCTTTGCCCCGTTCAAGGTTTCTACCTCCTAAAAGGGATTTTTTCCTTGCTTGTCACCAAGTGCTTGCTCATAGTGTGAATTGTTGATTCTCTGTAAAAAAAAATTACAAAGAGTACAGTCTACACCTGCTCTATATGAAAAGTGCTATGAGATAAAAAAAATTATGAATTGGTGATATAAACAATGAGAAGATAATGTGTGTGTGTGTGTGTGTGTCCTCACATGGAGTGCATGGCGTCCTGTATAATGGCCATCCATGTGTTGCGCTCGTCCTTGCTGCTGGCCAACACCTCCACCATCTCTGGTGTCTGTATACCAGCTGTGATCAGAAAGAGACCTGCAGGTGACAAAACCTGAATCAGTGTTCACATCAGCTTAGTCTTCACTTACCTAATTCACTGATTCATTTCAAACAGGTACTGTCTGAAAATCCACAGTGAACAATTGAGTGTTTTAAAGTTGAAGCAATTGATTTAATTCTGTGTACAGAAAGAAAAAGAAAATCACAACTCAAATGCAACAAAGGAGAGTAATGACATTAACTGACCTCGCTCCTCATTAGCCACTTCTCTGACAATCAGACTCTGTAAAGAGACGACTGTAGAGCGCTGATCCTGAGGACAAACAGATCCAAATCAGACTGAATCTTCATGAGACTGAAGATGGATGGATTATATACTGTAGATTTAAATTAAATCTACAACAAATCCAGATTTGAGTTGTGCTACTTACCAATGAGGCAAAGACATATTTCTGGTCTTTTTCCTGAAGAAAGACCAACACATCAGTCAGGAGCATGGCATGGACATCTGCAACGCGAAAAACAAGGATTACGGTAAAATCCTGTCTTCCTGTCTGATTGGCAATCATACACACATTTTCATTTATTTAAACCATGAATGCACTTGAATGAGACTGCATCTTGAACCTTTGAGTCGTCCAGCAGAGTTTTTCAGCTGCAGTGCTCCATCATGCAGCAGCTTCCTCCCTCTGATCAGGTCCTCTTTAGCAAACATCTGACCGCTCTTCATCCTCATGATAGATTTACTGTCGGTGCGACTGGAGATCACAGAAAACATTTCATGTTAACCTTTTAGTCACGTGTCTATACTGAGCTACAGAAGTGCACTGGTTAACCCATTTTGGGCTGAGAATAACTCCAGCTGATCCAGCTTCACTCTCCTGCACTCTGGAAGCTGTTGTTCTTCTTGCAATTTAAAGGGGCAATATGTAGTTTTTAGTGGCCAGTAGCTGTGCGGTTTTTAGATTGGAACCATACAGGTGCTCAAACTCATGAGCGAGCAGAATCTGACACATATATACACACTAACCAGAGACAGCTTCACACAACATGCTGGAAACTCAGGTAAACTGTTACTGCAAAGGTATAGAGATGTTTTTATCAGCTTGACATTGAATTAATCCGTTATCTTTGCACAGTAACGTACATTGATTGCATTCAGCCAACATGTCAGCATTAGCTCGCCTGCTGGCTTCTATTTATAACTATTTATGTATCTGTCACCGGAGGCTCAGCAATGTCAGCACAGCTAAATGTATTGAATGATGACGAGACGGTTAGTGAGCTGGACTGAATATTATGAATGAGACTGTTGCCACACTTTATAACAGTTAGACGACAGTAAGTAAAGTTACTGTAGTGGATGGGTGTTCCACTATTGGTGTTGTCCTGCATTGCTTTACATTATTGACCCATAATAATATACATTCTTGTATATTATGTGGGTCACTTAAGTTACAGCGACTGAGACGGTGAAGAAGCTGTGAACCTGAGTATTGGGAAAACCACAATAAGTTTAAATTTAAAGTTACTAAACAAACAGCAGCAGATCCATGCTAACGTAGCTGGGTATCCCTGCCTTGCATTACTATAGGCTAGAAAATTTCTCCATATTTCCACCCATCTCTCGTTTGGCCTGACGGGCTCCAGCACATAAAACTGTTCTGTTGGTTTTTATCCATACATGGAGTTTGTGTTGGAGTCTATGTTGAGCTGGGACCCGGTTGTTTGGTGTTAGGGGGCTTGTTAGCTGCTGTGTTGTTGCTGTGCGTACGGCTCAGAACCAGAAGGCAAGAGAAGATTAGGCATACTGGCTAACAGAGGTAACAGAACACAAGTGATTCATTTCACTGTAAAAACTACATTTAATTATGAGTCATTCATATAATGTGAAGTGACACAGCTAAGAAAAATTCAATTCAAGAGGAGAAACTGGGGCAACATGTTTGTGTATACAGTATTGGGCTGTTATGAGGCAGCTCAGTTTATGTTTATTTTCCTTCATTCAGGATCAATCCAGCCATCCATCGTCAACCGCTTGTCCTGCGTACAGGGTCGCGGGGGGGCTGGAGCCTATCCCAGCTGGCATAGGGCGAAAGGCCTGGACATGTCGCCAGTCCATCGCAGGGCCACACATAGAGAGACAACCACTCACACCCACACCTAAGGATAATTTAGAGACACCAATTAACCTAGCCTGCATGTCTTTGGATGGTGGGAGGAAGCCGGAGCACCCGGAGAGAACCCACGCAGACACAGGGAGAACATGCAAACTCCACACAGGTTACCCTGGGTAACCGGGGTTTGAACCCACGACCTTCTTGCTGTGAGGCGACACAGCACCACCGTGCCCCCCTCATTCAGGATCTTATTTTTCTATTTGTTTAATCGGATATTTGACAAGACTGTATTTGCAGTACATTGAACTATAAATGTTTGAAAAACGCATTTTGGAAAGACGTAGCAGTTGACAAATCAAATCCAACAGTGGATTTGTTAAACAGCTGCAGGTGTATTTAGTAGCTGGTCTGGAGTTTTTGGTCATATCACATGATCTTCATCATGATTTAACTTGGTGACAATTTCAGATGAAAACTGGGAGTGAATTATTTTTGTTGGGTGAATTTAAGAGCCCCAAAACAGAATTTTAGTCATAATCCCTGAGTTGATACACAAGTTGTGATTGAGTTTGAATATTATTTGGGCCCAGCACAGTCAATACACTGAATGTAGCTTCTAGTCAGACTGGCGTACCTGTAGACCTCCCTCAGTCTCTGTTTCTTCTCCTGCTCGTTGACTTTACTGTCCACAGCTGTGATCAGCTCCTTCACACAGCGCAGCGCTTCACAGACACAGTTGTGGTCTTCATCAGAGTCTGTCAGATCAGAGAGGAACCACATGAAACATGACTTCACTATACCTCTTGTCTTGTTGCATTATCCCCTGGGCCACTACTCTGCCTACACGGGAGTCTTTTTAGCATGATGACACAGTTCACAACACCTCAACTGAGATTCAAATTTCATAATCAAACTGTCAAACATTTCTTTTAGTATCATTTCTACAGCTTCACTGATGTCTAACACACATTATTCATGCACCATTTTTATAGTGACTCTAAGTAACCAATACAATGTCCATAAGACTTTGCTTGTGACTGTGGAGTCTGTCAGGGACTTTCTACAGGACATGTCTCCGCCCTTACTTTTAGTGTACTGGAGTATCCTCTGGATCAGAACGGGATATTTGGTGATCCTCTGAGTGACCAACAAAATGCACTCTGGAATACTGAGCCTCCGCACAATGCTGCTGCTCATTATCCTCTGCACAACACAAAGACACAGACACAAAGATCATTTCAGAAGCAAGAAGATGCAGATGAACGCAGCACTGTTACAGACTTTCCCAGACATGTGATATATAGAAAGGAGCTGATGTGAAATGAGTGCTGACCTTAATAAAAGCCTGGAAGCGTTTATCTTTGGCATGCATCTCTTTGTAGAGACTGACAGCTTCATTGTGACGGCTGCAGAACTTCCCGTAAACCTTCTTCATGAGGTTAGCACTGCAGCCTGAAAACTGAATGTATAAACAACATTGAAACATGAGGATGGCAAAATGTCTGTGCAGCATTCTGGACAGCATGCTCTGTTAGACACCCTTAAGAAAAAAAACATTTTCCTGCAGAAAACTGAAGAGCAACAGAGGAGAGATCTGTATCCCAGGACAGACAGACAGGAAATAGATGTAGTGTGCACTAGGGCTGAACAATAAATAAAAATGTAATTGTGATTTTTTGACTGATACTGCAATTGTGATATTATTTGCCATGTTACAGGGCTTTATCATTTTTCATTATTCTGATTTTCATTGAAAAATATATTAAATTGACTATGATGTGACCAAACAAAGATATGTTTGGTCTGTCTGTAGAATATGATGTGCAGGCCAGGGCATCTCTGCAGTACCACAATATTTCATTTAAAATGGTATTTTGACACACAATGCCTTCAACAAATATTTTGCCCCCATGCAATTTGAAAATTGCACTAGGCCATATTGTCATTTCAATAAAATTTCCGTTAATTGTTTAGCCCTAGTGTGCACAGAACAAATTCACAACAGAAAGTCATGTACATGACAATAAACAATTATGATGACAAAATGTAAACTGTAAAACGTGTATGAATGAAAGGTGCCAGCCTCACCGCGTACTCACACCAGAAGCGCTGCAGCGCGTCTCAGAAGCATATCTCAGCTGAGAATAGGCAACCAGTCTATTTTTGACGGAAGCCGTGTCAAGCAGCACAGAGCAGATGAACCAGACAGGAAGTCAGACACAGAAACGGCACGGAGAATCCGGTTGATTTTAAAAATAAAATACCCATTGCAGACTCCCTGTCGTATATCAACAATGAACACATTTAAAACAGACCTAAAAAGAAACTATGTAGTCTGCCTAACCATGGTACACAAACAAAAATCATGGACAACTGACCAAATCCACAAAATCTGAACAAGTCAACAAAATGCTCTTATTCTGAAATGCTCCATGTGTGACATGAAGCCAGTTCACAGCCAGCTGTGATCGTAGTATTAAGCACAATACAGAACAATTAAACAACAAGTCAACAACGTGGGGCAGACTGAAACGCTTGTGAAACGCTTCCAGTGTGAGTTGATGCCAAGCTAAGAATGGAACAAAACCGCGGTGCAGCCGTAGCCTGTGAGGATCTGGGGTCAGGAGAACCTTCACTTATTCAGCCTGACCACTACTAAGGCTCTGACAATAACAACATCAGGTGATAGTGTACGGGCCCATAGTCAGGCTTTAGACCTTTAGTCTCCCTGCCTTCAGTCTGGCAGTCCTTAAAAAGTCTACATATCAGAGACTGCAGCCACTCATCTTCTCTTTTTGCTAACCTGGTTGACCAGGACGTCCCCGATGCTGCTAATGAGGAAGCTGTTTTGTCTCTCAGCTGATGAAGCTCTCTTCCTCTCCAGGAGCAGGGTGAGGAAATGTGTGTGCATATCCAGCAGCTCGTCCAAAACAGGGAAAATCTAAAGACAATGATCAATAGACTCAATGTGGGATTCTTTTCTTGTTAATATTAACATTGTGTGTGTCTGTGTCCTTGAAACCTTTTGCAGAGTGTGAGTGTCGAGCTGCAGCTCCTTCTGCAGGCCTCTGTAGTATACTTCAGACATGATCTTCAGTGTCCTCACATGGTGGAACTCTGTCTGGTACAACTCTGTGGAGAGACAGGACTCTTATTTCCTGGACACGACAGGAGCATGAACACCTAAAGACGACCTTCCTCCCAAAATGAGTTACAACATATTTTACCATAGATGACGTCTTGTTTCTTGATTTCATCTTTCTTCAGCATTTTCAAAAACTTTTTATCCACCGTGCCACTCCAAGAATCAGCTTCCAGATCTTTAATGTCGCACTCAAACTCTCCCATCAGCTGACTGTCCATCATCTCAGTACCTACATACACACACAAACAATAAGAAGGGTACATACAGGAATCTGCTTCTACATCAGAGACCCAACCTTCTGTTCAGACAACAACCTAATACACTCAAATACACATGTGTTTTCAGATTTTGTGTGTTTGTTGATGCTACCTTCATCGGTTAGTGACTCCGTGGAGGCATTGACTTTGCTCCCCTGATGTAGGGAATCAGTGGACTGGGACAGAAACTTCCGGCTTTTCAGAGGAACATCATCTAACCTACAAGGAACAAAACCATGACCAGGAACGACTTTTAATAGGTCCACTCCACAAATAACAGCAACACATTTAGTTCTCTCTAGCACAGTACCGGCTGGGGGGAAAAGAAGGAAATAAAATTATTATATTTTATGGGGCACAAAACCTACCATTTAGTGCAGAAATGGCAGTGTATGAAAAAGTAGCAATTTAAAGGAAGTGAGGTCAACATGAGGGCTGTTCCACTGTTTGTAATAAAATCAGCCGGGCTGATGTGATGCCACTGCTGCTCTCGCTATGTTGAAGGTGAATATAGAAATAAATCATGCCCAAATATCTAAAACTGCATTAATCCATATTTTAACCTTAAATAAAATGACAGACACAACTGATTTGGATTTTTTTGCACAACTGGCCAAACTACAAAATAACGCAGCTTTTATGTGAACTAGATATCTCTTCTCAGGTAAGGAAAATACGGGTCCAATGCATTTGCATGAAGAGATATTAATGTCAACCAAGTTAACATTAATAAGCCTTGTTCTGCTGACGTGGTTACGTTTATCAGCTCAACATGTGTGTATCAGTATGGTGCTGAAAGACACACAGGACTGACTCCCTGATCCACTCAACCTGCTGCACAAATTTTGCAAAGTGACATCCTAACAGAGTGTGTTATCTGGACTGTGTTGGTCAGTCTGTGCTCTGTGTGTGACAGAGAGACGGTCCTCACCCTGCTATGTTGCTGGTAGAGATGCTCTTGGCCAGGTTACTGTGTGAGCTGAAGATGCTGGGATGTCTTCGTGGAACCAACACAGGAAGCTGGTCATCAGGGGTGGTTACAGTGGACCAGCGTTCCCGTGACGATGAGGAGGATGTGGATGACACAGACAATGCTGAAGATGTAGCTAGAATTAATCATTAAAGTGCACATTTAAGACAAGTTTACAGGTATGTCAGCAGATTATTAATACAAATTTATAATCAGGTACTTTCACTGATACGTCTTTATCAACAGAATACTGCTACTTCATGCTATATAAAAACTATAAAAATAATAAATGGGGAAGGAGGAATTAATTAATGGCAGTCGTTACAATTTGTCTAAAGAGGGTCTTTTATTTCATCTTTTTATTGAGTTTTCTAATATTTTCAATTTTTTTTTTCTTACAAGTCACAAGAGACACCCTTCTGGTACAGAGACTCCTTTCATTTTAGCCATTAAGAGGAGGAAGAGCAAGGAGTAAGTTGATGAAGGCCATCAAGCGCTTGTCATGTCCAGCTCCCGCAGTTAGGCTATGTGTCCAGTCCTGTGCCTGCAACAACTTCCTGTTGTGTTTACCTGTCTTACCTTGGGCCTTTCTCAACCTGTGTTCTTGTCTGTACTTTTGTTCTTGTGAAGAAACGTCATATTGTGTGGCTCAAGTACTGTCCCAATACACAAGTTTCCATTTTGGCAAGAACGGTTAAAATTCTTGACACGCCCATTTTACATGCATCGGGTGGTGACTTGTGTGAACTTGATGGCAGAGATATCCCAGCATTCATTTTGGCATTCAAGCGAGGTGTGGTAAGAAGCTGAGAGAGAGGCCGACAACAGAACCTCTTTTACTATTTTCGTACGTTATTTCATCACAAAATCCACTTCTGAGAAGTTTTGGGACGAGAAATCAGCTGTGAATTTTGGCAGTTTTACTAAAAATGATGGCAAATTGAAAATGTGCTCAAATGTTTTCAGAGTTGTGACGCTCTACAGCCGTCAGCTGTGAAGCTAACGAGCCGGCCTGCCAGTCAGCTCACAGAGCCCTCAACAGACCACTGCAGCCAACACAGCGGAGAGTCCAGCAACAATCGCAGAGAAAAGACCAGTGTTGGGGTGGTTCATTCAAAAAGGTAATGGATTACACATTACTAGTTACTTTACTAGATTATTCACTGCTGAAAGTAACTAGTTACACTACTAGTTATATTACTTTTGGATTACTGCGTAACATCTCCTGTGATGCACCATAACAATATAAAGTTACACCTCATATATGCTCATATCAACACAAATCCTTCTTATGAGAACATACACAGTAGCTCTCTTTTATGCTCTTTAATGCTACAAAGCTGACACCAAAGTTGTGAACATCAGCCCAACATTTCCTAGGCGAGAATACAGTACTATAATGTTTTTAAAACTTAATTTGGACATTTCATTGGAAAGATTTATTTCTTTTCTCCATGAATTTAGAAAGTTGTGTGGCCCTGTGGAGAGCCCCCAGCTGTAGCAGTGCATGGATCATGCCTAATATTCATCCAGTCAGTGGGAACGATTACTGAAAAACCTGGTTTGTGTACTTGTAACAGACTGCTTCCAGCTGCTGATGCTAACACCTGATAACCAACAGCAGCAGAATTAAAATGGGAGGATTATGTCATTTGTTGTGTATCCTGCCTTTAAGAATTGATGACAGGGCCTGTTGTGTGACGGGTTCAACAAAAGAATTATGATGGTAATGACGGTCACGCTAGAGTTGATGCTGCTTGAGATGGAAATCTATAATGTGGCTATCCCGCTAAGAATATCTTCATATTGTTCAGTCAGTTCTAACCCTGCTGGGTAGAAGGTCACCAGAGTGACACATCTCCTTTCTTAACACATTCAACGAGAGCTTGTATGTGCTCTTACATTTACTCCTCATGTTAGCGGCTGACCCAGGAACTGCTTCTGGCACCAGCGATTGCTGTTGGAAACAAACACATCATTAGATGAAAGGTAACTGTGAGACTCACATGATCAGCAGTGACACAAACACATAGGTGTGCTCTTCTGCTGCTGTACTGGGCTCTGAATAAAAGAGACCAACTCAATGTGCATAAGGGACACTTGTTTTTGTTTTTACAAATTTTCACCAAAAAAAGACCACATCTTAAAAAAGCAGACTGATTTAAACTGGATTTTATGTCCCCACACATCCAAAAGCTGTTTCTGCGGCAGAAATACACTATTATAATTAGGGTTAACCCCTAACCCCATTAATATTAATAATGTTATTTAAGTCCCTCTAAGTCATAATATAATGTGACACATGGAGTATTAGGACTGCTGGTTGTATTTAAACGTTTTGTTATTTTTGAGCCCTCTGTCAAACTGAAAGTGATGAATTCAAAATTATTTTTAGGGAAATAAGGAGCCAGAAGCCAGACGTACCTTTATTTTGCTCTTTGTACAGACAGAAAGACTCTCTCTGCAGCACTTATGGACATGGACTCCACAGTCTGTAAACAACACATGACAATCATTAGAAACAAGTGTTGTCGTGAGTTTATTTCAAGTGTGCAGTATTAGTATTGAGTATCCTCAAGTAAAGTATTGCATAATGTCTCATACATACAAACAATGACCTTACTGTCCATTTTCTGCAAACACACACATTCTGCAGTGTTCTCTGTGCATCTAGCACAGTGTTCCTCCACACTAACGCAGCTGTAGTATCTATGATAATGACCACACACACACACACACACACACACACACACACACACACACACACACACACACACAAAGTGATGCAACAGACTGTAAGACTGACAAATTAGAAGAAGGCCCCTCTTCTCATTCAGAAATGCCAACACAACTCAGCCCTTCCTGTTAAAACACTTACACTGACAACAGAAAATTACAAAGTCAGCTGAAGACACTGTGAAAGCTGCCATCTACATCGAGACAGTGACTATGTGTCTGCCTCTTCAAGACAACAACTTCCTGTTAGTTTGACTTTTCTCATCTACATTCACACCAACCAAAAACCCTGGTTCACAGTGAAACTCAGGCAGCTTCGTCAGACCAAAGAGGAGGCCTTCAGAAGTGGGGACAGAGTCCTGTATAACCAGGCCAGGAACACTCTGACTAAGAAGGTCAAAGCAGCAAAGAGGAGCTATGGTGTGGAGAGGCCTGCAGACACTCACTAACTACAGGAGACCATCCCCCAACACTGCTGGTACTCAACAACTGGCTGACGAGCTGAATGGTTTCTACTGTAGGTTTGAGAAGCCCATACGCTCCAACACCATCTTCAAACAGTCACC
>JAPMOB010251610.1:0-12261 GCA_029875015.1 Lepomis gibbosus
ATACAGACATATAAAATTTGGTGTATCTGATATCTACAGTATGGTGATTGTGCCTTTCACTATTTCTGCATGGTTTTTGTGATGTGCTGATTTTTCCATCCCCAAAGTGGACGGTTGCCCACTGACAGGCAAGACCTATGCAAAAGTCAACGGATGGGGTTTTCCAGCATCCATTCAGAAAACACAGGTACCCGCCAAAAAAAATAAATAAATACTCAGGTTAACACCTGAATCTTGTGTCATTATTTTCATGTGGGAGATCAAGAGGGAATGGGATTTGAACAAAGAAGGTGTTTAGTTTTTAGATCTTATACTTAGGCGAAAGTAGGAGTGCTACAATGTAAAAAACACTCCATTACATGTAGAAGTCTTGCATACCAAACAAAGTATCCAAGGAAGACTAAAGGCAAGGACAACTGGACTTGGTAGAAGATACTAGAAGACGCTTGGTCCCTCATCCAAGAGACTTTTTCATGCACAGATAAATCACCTGGATGTGTGAAAACCTTTTACAGAAATCTTAAGTATTAGTAAGGAAGTATTATCTGCTAAATGTATCACAAGTAAAAATACCCATTATGCAGCAGAATGGCCCCTGACAGTGATTTTTGATAATATATTACAGATGGATTAAGCAGCATTTTAACATTGTAGCTAGTCAAGAGGGAGAGAATTTTAACTAGTTTACTTGCGTTTGGGTAGTTAAATTTATTAACGGTGTATCATCTTTTATAAACTGGTCATTGTAACTAGTAACTGTAGCTGTCAAATAAATGTATTAGATTAAAAAGTATGTTAGATAAGTAAGGATAAAGTCAGATGGGGTGAAGTAGGACAACCACTGTGTACCTAGATGACTGGAGGCGGAAGTTTACACTAAGCAAATTTAACAGATGGGTGTGGTAATGGATTGTGAATATCGTGCTTGCACTTGATATGGGTGGGGTGCTGTCATACCCAATTTTAGTTCCCTAGACTGGACACTGGGACAAGGGAGAAATTAAAAGCAAGCAAACTATGACAAGACACGTACAAAGCTGTATACAGTTGGGTGACTAGTTGTAAGGGGGGCTAATAGTGTCTAGCTGACCTTTGTCCTATCTTTGAATTGACAAGACTAGGGCGCAACTATTTGGTGTGGAGGAATCTTGTACACTGTTAACCAAGACTCATATATAGGCGGTAGAAGAAACAAAAAACAACAAAAGAATGAGGCTTTATGGGAGGGACAAATGGTAATTGGAGCAGGTATGCTGTAGACCTGCTAAAACCTGTCTATCCGCTTCACCAGTCATTAAGCAGGCTACTCAACCATAAATACTTGACGGGTCGGTGTCCTGCACTGGGAGAGTTGTCCAATTGGCCACTGTCACAGCATTGGACGGGAACTGGCTTGAAGCACCTGTGCATCGGATGTGTGGCGTTAAGACGTAGCGGCTCTCTATGAAGTAAGTCTGATATTGGTTCCTCGCCAATGGCACGGTCATCGGCCATGTTTCTGACCTGATGTGTAATTTAAGAACATCTCCTCATCAGTCATACATTCAAATTATTCCAGGTTGCCTTTTGGTATTCACGTCAAGTCACAGTCGAAGGCCTATTCAATACAATCTGAGCTTATATTACAGCTAGCTATTTCACTGACAAGTCTTACCGGTTGTGTCTGAGCTGTAACGTGACGCTTACTTCGCTGCTGTGTGGCGAAGTGATTTAAGAGCTCTTGTAGTCTTGGTGACTGAGAGCTATGCTCACCTTACCTGCCGTGTTCAAAAATCTCAAATATCACCTACATGGATGATTTTTTACTTGACGAGAAGCATTTTACGACCACGGTAAGTGACAACAGCCTCGCCGTGAGCTCTCTGCCGCCGCGGGTTTGTTACTGAGTCAACAGAAAGATGTGTTAGCTTACAGCGCGGCGAATAAACAGCACAATCAGGATATAGCGCTTCGGGGGGTCGGCTTTGTGTTTGTGATGTAAAAGGTAACAATTGTGTTGTTTTAAAAATGAATAGGATGTTCATTTAGTTAGCCGGGTTTCTGCGCCATTGGTAGACGGAGGCAGACATATTGTCGCATGTTAATATTTACGGCACGCTCTGTTTGTCTAACTATTGAGTGTAACATGATGACTTTGCAAGGTAAACAGGCTACGAGGAGGATACAACTCAAGGACATCTAACGAAATTCCTTATCAAAAACTAGTTGAGCTGCATGAGTTGTTATCTTTTGCAGGTGGCACCCTACATGATGGAAAAATGCATCATCATCGGAGCTTTACACACCCCGTACCTTTGCCGATCAAAGATATTCAATAAGAAGTAGGCTACAAACAGCATGCATCTTGTAGCAGGGGTGCTTATGTCATACAAGAAATTAAAACTATAAATCCCTGTTGGAGAATGGTGATATAATGGGATATTAAAGATCCCATCAATAGATGTAATCACCACTATAGCAAGACTAGAGGTCCATAAATTTAGTAAAGTGCTTTTTAAGCTGGATGACAATAGCTGCTCATCCCAAACAATAAACAGATGTGGCCTAACTCCCTCACACCCTAAACATAAATATAGGTTAACTGTGTGACTGCAGGATCAACAGCAGCCATGCACAGCCCTGCTCCTGAAATTGTGGCAGGGTACCCAACTGGATGTGTGGCAGATAAAGATCCCAATCCGGAGACAACCTTGGGGAGTGCCTACTCTCCGGTGGACTACATGAGCATCACCAGCTTCCCCAGGCTGCCTGAGGACGACATGTTGTCTGGGGAAAACACCCTAAGATCCCGTAAAGATGATGACAATGTCCTGAGTGAGCAAGAAACAGGTGAGTCAGCCAGTTCAGACACAATAACTACAAAATATACCTTCCACAAACGCTATAATTGGGTGTGCTTCTGGTTTGGCTGTTGATTCATGAAGCAACATTGTTTTTCAGTCAAAACTCCAGGAATTGTTTTTCAAAAGGTTCAATTTAAACAACAAATAATTATTTTCATTATCATTTAAAATATTATTGAATAATAATTTAGTCTATAAAATATCTATAATTGGTGAAAAATGGCTATCACAATCTCCTGACCAACAGTCCAAAATCCCAAAGATATTCATTTTTACTATGTTGCGTGTCCCAGACCCGGATCTGTTTCTGAAGTCTGCTCGCCTCCAGCGTCTCCCCTCCTCAGCTTCGGATCTGGCCAGTCATGATATCGCATCCCTGCAGGAGACCAACAGAGACCCCTTTACAGAAGACTGTGCTTGCCAGCGAGATGGACTGACAGTCATCATCACAGCCTGTCTCACCTTTGCCACAGGAGTCACTGTAGCTCTCATCATGCAGATCTACTTTGGAGACCCACAGGTATGGTTGTGTTTGTGCTGCCTGCAGTTACACTTTTGTAACCACGTTGCAGTAGTCTTGCTTTTAAAAAAAATAATTACAGGTGATTATGAGTGATTCTTCATGCTCTCCTTGGTGTTCAAAGGCGTAATAACAATCGACACCCTCCTGCTTTGTTCTCCTGTTTCATACAAGGTCTTTAACCAAGGGGCAGTGGTGACAGATGTGGCCCAGTGTACATCTCTTGGCTTCGAAGTTCTGATGAAACAGGGGTCCAGTGTTGACGCTGCCATCACTGCTGCCCTCTGTTTGGGAATTGTCAACCCTCACACTTCTGGTATTGGAGGGTGAGTGAGAATTATCATCTCTTCCAAACAGGGCTGCCACTTAGGGTTCTTAGAGTTGGCTGAATAAGAATCTGAAGCTTCCTTTGTGTTCTATTGATGTTTAGTGGTGGAGTTATGTTGGTGCATGACATCCGTAAGAATGAGACGAGGGTCATCGACTTCAGAGAGACGGCACCATTGGCCATTTACGAGGAGCTGCTTCAGAAGAACCTGAGTCAAAATGTAAGCCACTTTTTCTGGTGTGTCCAATTCTAGAACAGTGAGATTTTGAGGATGAGAAGAGAAGAAAGTCTTATTTTTTAGCACTGGGGTTAATGTGTGCACCGTGTTCTTGCTGCTGCATTTCAGCCCGGCCGGCTGGTGGGAGTACCAGGCATGCTCAGTGGGATGCATCAGGCACACCAGCTCTATGGCAGGTACAGTAACTATTATGTAATGCTGTTTTTTTGTTTGTTCAGTCTTTCCTCATCTTACTGTGTCATGAACACTGTAGTCATTTAGACTATTTATTTTAAGAATGTCGACTTTGACAGAGCATGTGCTTGTGGCAGTGTTCAGGTCTAACGGAGTGCTTTCTCATAGTGGAAGCATCACCAGCTGTGATAAAAGCCAGAGTGTAGGGCCACAATTACCCTGATGCTGTATAATTATCATGATGCTGATGCCCGAGCTCGTAAGAGGATGAGGTTACAGAACTAACTAACTTACCTCATCCGTGTATGGAGATTAAGCGTTGTGCTAAGATATTGTGGCTTGTCATTTTGCCATAATAATCCAATTCAGAGTGTATGTGTGTGTGCTTGTGTATGTGTTTATATATTTATAGATAGATAGATAGATAGATAGATAGATAGATAGATAGATAGATAGATAGATAGATAGATAGATAGATAGATAGATAGATAGATAGATAGATAGATAGATAGATAGATAGATAGATAGATAGATAGATAGATAGATAGTTTTAAACATTTATAAACTAAGCCAATCTTTCATGACTTTTGAATTCCCCAGAATGCCGTGGGAGGATGTGGTTACCATGGCAGCAGATGTGGCCAGAAATGGATTTAATGTTACTCATGACCTAGGTAAGTATAGTTTAATGTAGTACAAATCACTGGGTGTAGTCACCTCTACTAACTAAACAGCTCCAGTGGCTAAAAAAAACGCCAGCTTTATCGCCCAGCTTCAGTGTTGTTCCCAGATAACACAAGGTGAAGTCATATCTGAAGATAAGGCGTGATCTTAATCTGCCCTTCCTCTCTCTCCTCAGCTGAAGCTCTGGCTATAGTTAAGGACCAAAACATGTCGGCTGCATTTAGGGATTTGTTCCTCCCCAACGGCCATGCTCCCCTCCCTGGGCAGTCCATCAGACGTCTTGATTTAGCAGCCATCTTGGATGCTGTCGCAGTTAATGGGATATCGGAGTTCTACAGCGGAAACCTAACACAGGAAATGGCAGCAGCAGTAAGGAAGAATGTTTTTGTCTCTCCCTGGTCTCCAACTATGATTATATAAGTAGTCATGAATTCTGCATAGTCTCTGTAGGGAGTCTGTTTTACCACTCAAACACTAAGTCACTAAGTACCTTCATCTTGGCTTTTTACATTCTAGATCAGATAAGTGAATCAGATAATTCACTACTGTCATATTGTGGCAAAATGTATGATGTCAGTTAATTATTATTGCTCAGAGCTATTATTTTAAACAGTTAAACAATATTTAAAGTATTTTTATGATTACAAAATATGGATTCAAAATATATATCAGCACAGAATGTGTTCAATATTTTGTATAAAGTGATTATATGTTACTATACAGGGGCGTTGTTAGGATCTTGAAACATTGGGGGCTTAGCCCAGCCCATAAAACTTCATATCTTCACAAAATAATTGACCCTCCGCCAAGCATTAAAGCAATAGTAAACATACTCTACTGATATGGCACAACAAAGCAATACTATTAAAATTATTTATGTAAAGGGACACACAAAATTCAGGTAGCCCACAGGGGGCTGTATCTTTGTTTCACTGTTGCTTTTAAATGACTTGAAAGCTGGCAATTCTGTCTTCAAGTGTTACGACTGCTCTTTTGATCGTCCTTGTTGCTGAATTTTGGTGAATATTTAAGAACATTTTGATATTTGATATTTTATGACCTTGTTACTGATCATTTATTCCCATCTTAAATGTGCAATTGCACTCCTGCCTGCCTTGGCCAGGACACTCTTGCAAAAATGTTTTTTCTGGTTTAATAAAGGTCTAATAAAACAATTCAAAATCTAAAATTGTAACAGGATATAATGCAGAGCAGCTCTCAGCTTTCAGATGTTTCTCCTGTAGATCAACTTTTAATATCATCACTGCTCAATCAACATACACACACACACACACACACAGGCCTGACTGACTGAGGTAACCTCTTTAAATGTGCATGTGGCACCTTTTCACTTCATCAATTATAAATTGAATCATTTTACCAGTCAAAATATCAGTTTTGCTGCCCAGCCAACTTTTGGTTGAAGCAGGTAAACCTGCATACAGAGGAAGCTGTGCCTCATGCGTAAAACCCAACAGGACTGTTTTATCCACTATATTCTCTCTCTCTCTCTCTCTCTCTCTCTCTCTCTCTCTCTCTCTCTCTCTCTCTCTCTCTCTCTCTCTCTCTCTCTCTCTCTCTCTCTCTCTCTCTCTCTCTCTCTCTCTCTCTCTCTCTCTCTCTCTCTCTCTCTCTCTCTCTCTCTGCTGAGTGAAAGATCAGTTTCACCAGCGAAATTCTGTTTATGGACTCACCGTCGGACATCGCTATCAATCAAATAGTAACCGATGTGTATTAAAGAGAAGAAACAGGCTGATGTCCAAAGCGATGCTCTGTTCAGCAACAGGGCACTTTTAATATATCTCAGTCAATGCAGTGATCATCTGACACAGATCTTGCAGTGTGTAGTCTTCATTTGCTCTGCAGAGACTAAAGACTCTTTTAATGCGCTGTTAATGGAAAGTGAAAGTGTTTCACTTGCCGGCTTGTGAAGAGACTCTGGCTGCTTTCCATCAGGCCACCAGTATCATGGTGTGCGCTCACTGGGTTTCAGTTGTATTAGTAGAACATTAAAGCCTTAAACTGAAAAGATATTTGTCTGACTTTCTAAATGTTTGCATCTGCCCAGCTCTGTGACTGTGACAAGCGCCCGACCAGCGCTTTACTGCGTAACTGCCTGCGCACAGCCTGGATGAGCTCATTGCGGTTAATGAAGCAAAATGCAGATTACAGACTGGTTCAGTTATAAAAGGTATGAATGGAATTAAGAGTAGGCCTACATTAGATGTACCCATCCCTGCTGCAGACATCATCAATGCAGCCTTCGGCTAGAAGTAACATCAGCACAAAAGAAAAGTCTGTAATACTGAGGCACTTTGCTGCACCGGCAACTTTTTCGAGCAAATATTTTTCCTCCCTCAACATTTTTATATGCCACATTTGGTCCGCGACTGATGGGGAGTGATTGACTGGTCACTTAGTAAACCACCACCTATGAGCCAGCTCTGAAATCGCCTGAGCCAGGAAGGCAATAGCCTACATAAAAACTTTTAAAAATTAGGAAAGATTAGGGGGGGGGGGGGCATAGATTTTGAAATGAAACATGTATAATGCCTCCTCTGCCTGTCAGGTGATTAACGTCACCACAAATCCACAGGTTAATTTCAGCGCCTCTGATAAAATTCAGCTCCCAGCTGCTTCAGGTGGAGCAGAGAGGACAGACACAGAGCTACAGCTGGATCCTTTTATTCTCTGCTAATGTGCAGGAGAATAAATAATAACAATTAACTCTCTCACTGGCTCTCGCTCGCTCCCACACACATAACCTTAGTTAAGCGAGTGAAGTTCAATTTTCGGCCTTTTGTTGTTTGTTTTTTAAAAATCCTTCAGAGATCCGGGGCTTTTCAAAAAACATCCGGGGCTATAGTCCCGGATGCCCGGGGCTAACGATGCCGCTGTTACTATATAATAAATTATACACTCAGTGGCTACTTCTGTGGCTTCTAATGCAATCCAATACAACTGTTCTGCCATAAAATCGACTTTTACGATGCCTATAATGTTAATAGAGGTGTTAATTAAAGTGTATCTCTCAGCATTGAGTTCATAGTGATGTTTACACATTTCTGAACATATCAAAAACTAAACATTATAAACTTCGCAATTGTAGAATTAAAGGTGTAGTTGTATTGAATTTTAGTAGATTGTACAGTTGTACCTAAGTGGCGACTGACTGTATGTTCTTGTGTCTCGTCTGAGAGTAAATGTACATACTACTAGAATATCACTGCTAATTATTGGCGACATTGTGACAAAATAGTATAAACAATAAAATAATCAAATATAATGTTGAAAAAGAAGAGCAAAAGAAAAATTGCAGAGGAAACACAAAAGCTGGGATGGCATCATTACTGGGCTGTAATCTACTTTACTCCAGTCTGTGACATTTGTACTCTTCATTTTCTGGGAAATATTGCAAATTTCAGCCTCAGTATTGAGAATACCTCAAACTTTGAGGACACACATAACCAAATCCGGATCTAACTACAAACACCACAGGTCAAACCAACTTACATTGTCATTTAGATTCACTGGGCATTATTTGACTGAATAGGTTTGTGAGTTTAGTATTGGTAGAATTTAATCCATTGTATCCATTCAGGGTCAAAAAATTGACAATTAAAGTTCCCTGTTAGTGGTGATAGTGCACGGAACAACGATTTCCCCATCAACTTTAAATTTGAACTCTCTATGCGATTTCTAGGTACAAGCAAGAGGAGGAGTGCTCACAGAGGATGACTTTGGAAACTACAGCACAGTCTTACAGCAGCCAGCAGAGATAATCTATCAAGGTAAATACTGGTATTTTCATCAGAGCTGATATAGGAAGAACCCATACATCAGCATAAAACTCACTTGAGCTGAATCATAAATGGGATTGCTGGGTAACAGCCGTCTATGGTCTTCTCCATTTCTCGTTGTTATTTACATTTACATTTATTCATTTAGCTGATGCTTTTATCCGAAGCGACTTACAATTGATATATCTGTCAGAGGTCGCACGCCTCTGGAGCAACTAGGGGTTAAGTGTCTTGTTCAGGGACACACTGGTGGGGATTGAACCCAGGTCTCTCACACCAAAGACAGGCGTCTTATCCATTGCGCCACTGCCACCTGCATATTATCTATTTATTTATTTATTTATTTATTCTTTTTGTTGTTTCATTGTTACCGTTTAGTGTACAACGTCATTCAAACTTCAACAAAAGGTTCAGCAAATTGAGCGCATCGGGTTGCTGGCTTAACTTTGTGTGAAGGAGAAACTCCCAGCTGCTCATTAATCGATCCCACTCCAAGTTCTTCAGTAATTGCATTCTCTAGTTTCTTCTAGTGTTCCTGTAAATACAGTATGTCCCTCAACTTAATAATGATCAAAGACATGTCCACTTTGACGTGATAAAATGTATACACAGTGTAAATCTCAGTTATTTTGTCCAAAAAATTCATCATAACATTTTCAGTCTTATGATTTCTTTGTATCTGAAGGACACCATGTGATGACAGCCTCGGCCCCACACGCAGGTGTTGCCTTGATCACTGCTCTCAACATCCTGGAAGGCTACAACATTACTGGCCAGTTGCCCAGGAACAGCACCTACCACTGGATTGCAGAGGTAGTATACTAACGGATTTGCAACTATACAGCATAAATGTTAATAAAATTGCAGTAATTCATGTGATTTTTACATAATGTGTATTGCATTCCTCTCCCAGGCTGTAAAGATAGCTCTTGGCCTGGCAAGTGGGCTGGGAGACCCCATGTATGACGCTGCTATCTCAGAGATTGTTGCCAAGATGCTGAGGTAGAGATCCCCATGTTGTCTTTAAATATATAATACATGCATCCATCCTAATTTATGAAGGTATTTTCATTTAACCCTCCCCTTTTGTTGTTCCCACCTCCAAGTAAATCACAGGCTTCCCTACTCCGCCAGATTATCAGCGACTCTCAGACCTTCCCTGTCAACCACTACACTCCATCATTTAGCTTGGTGGCAGGTGCAGCAGCTGCCCAAGTCATGGTCATGGGCCCAGACGACCACATTGTGTCAGTCATGAGGTACATCATTCTTTACTTGAACGGCTATTGCACATTGTTTGCGCAAATCGTGGCTGTTGATATCACTGGAAAACTTTAAATTAAGACCAGTTTTCTTTTTACTGGTGGCTGTTTTAGCTCTTTAAACAAACCATTCGGCAGCGGAATAGTGACTCCTTCAGGAATCCTCTTGAATAGCCAGATCCTGGACTTTTCCTGGCCTAACGAAACACAGTCCTCATCACCTAATCCAGTAATTGTTCATTTTGTCTTTGTTTAATTGATTGCAGTATTGATTGATTTCATATTAAAAGCTTTCCTGTAGCTGCTCTTAGTCCTTGGGATCTTTGTTTTTGTTTTGCTGTAGCATAACAGTGTCCAGCCTGGGAAGAGGCCCATGTCCTTCCTGATGCCCACAGCAGTGAGGCCTGCCGTGGGGTTATGTGGCACATATGTAGCTGTCGGATCTTCAAATGAAGAGACAGCTCTCAGTGGCATCACACAGGTGATGAAATAACTGGAGCAATTAATTAAATTCATGCTTAATTATGCATTTTTATATGTTTGGAAATATATCCCTCTAGAAATGCATCTTTTTTTGTTTGTTCCTTTCCAAATGAACTTTCCAACTCTGCCTGTGTGAACAATTCATTAATGTTTGTGTTAATATATATATGTTTTGTTCCGTTTTCTTATCCCGCATAGGTGTTGATGAATGTTCTGTCTTTGCGAAAAAATATGAGTGACAGCGTAGCGTACGGAAGACTCCACCCACAGCTGCAGCCCGACATCCTCCTGGTGGACTGTGAGTTTTTCCTATTGATCCTTCTATTGTGTAGTTCGGTCCAAATAGAACCATCCAAAACCTATGATTGCTGTGCTTTGGGCTGATTGGCCTTTGGACTTCATTTGTTAGTTCCTGCTATTAACGTGAAATATGCGCCCGCACCCGGATTATGCCATCTAATAAACATCAAACCAAAAGTGCCCTTGTACCAGTATTTATCAGATTGTGTATACTATGCAAAGTATATGAGGGAGGCAGCAAGGGCCTCTATTGTCATCAAAAACAAGGGTGGCAGGTGTAGGGTTTAAATTGCCCTGACTTCCTGTGCTGTGAAAAGATGAACCTTCTGCAAATTTAGTGGGAAGTGAAAAATGGTGTTTGTAAATGCTGTGAACCCCATATTGCAAACATCACATTTTCTTGCTGGCTCCAGGAATCAGATATCCATTTCTGGTACATTCATCATGATCCAGTGAAGATCCAGTGAAGAGCACTGATCAGGAATACTTGATCATAATATAATCTAACCATGGCTTGAAGTACTCCTGGATGTGTATTTGGTTTTAAACATCATACACAATGACCTGCATGACCACAAATCCTCATAGACAAACCAGCATTGCTTCACGTGCTGCGTGAACCCATCCATCCATCCATCTTCATCCGCTTATCCGGGGTCGGGTCACGGGGGCAGCAGCTCCAGCAGGGGACCCCAAACTTCCCTTTCCCGAGCCACATTAACCAGATCTGACTGGGGAATCCCGAGGCGTTCCCAGGCCATTGTGGAGATATAATCTCTCCACCTAGTACTGGGTCTTCCCAGAGGCCTCCTCTAGGGCTGAACGATTTTGGAAAATAATCTGATTGCGATTATTTTTACCAATATTGCGATTGCGATTTAATATGCAATTAATTTTTAAGCTCTTCACCTTCTGTATTATTCAAAATGGACAAGCAGTAAATCAGTGTATACACAAAATTAGATAGATAAAACTACTGTTCTTTCTTGTGTTATGATGAATTAGGTAGAATTATAATTATGAGCCATGGTGGAGAAGATCTATCAAATTATAATAATATGAGAAAGATAACTCGAGAGTCAAGTCACAGCATTAAATATTATGATATAATATCATCTGTCAAGCTTAAGTCCGTTGTACAAGAAGAAGGCAAGGTATAGCGTTACGTGCAGACGAAGCACCAAATTCGAAGCATCAAATTCGTCTGCAGACTGCTTTACTCTTGGGTGTCATGTGACCAGCGTGTAATCGCAGCCTTTGCAATTAGAAAATCGTTTTATTACATTGCGCTAATATCGCAAATGCAATCAATCGTTTGGCCCTAGTCTCCTCCCAGCTGGACATGCTTGGAACACCTCCCTAGGGAGGCATCCAGGAGGCATCTTTACCAGATGCCCAAACCACCTCACCTGGCTCCTTTCAACGCAAAGGAGCAGTTGCTCTACTCTGAGCTCCTCGCAGATGGCCGAGCTTCCCACCCTATCTCTAAGGGAGACACCAGCCACCC
This sequence comes from Lepomis gibbosus, assembly GCA_029875015.1. Lineage (NCBI taxonomy): Eukaryota > Metazoa > Chordata > Actinopteri > Centrarchiformes > Centrarchidae > Lepomis > Lepomis gibbosus. The sequence goes on from JAPMOB010251610.1 coordinate 12,140, forward strand.
GCCTGAGGAAACCCATTTTCAGCCGCTGGTACCCACGATCTCGTCATGACCCAGCCTTCATGACCATAGGTGAGGGTAGGAACGAAAATTGACCGGTAGATCGAGAGCTTTGCCTTACGGCT
>JAPMOB010251611.1:0-11504 GCA_029875015.1 Lepomis gibbosus
TTAAACATGTTTGCAACACTTTCCAATGTAAGGTTTGCCAAAAATGTCCACAAGGTAGGTGATTGTAGCTGTTATTGTCAGAACTATATGTCCTCCTTTAAAAAAAAAAATAGTAATGTAACTACAGTTACGTGTCAGTGTGCTGTACACATATTGTAAATCAATGCATTTGTTGTTTAAATTACCAGAAATCGCTTAAAATAGCCGTTTTGTCGTTTCTCTCGCTCATTTTGAATTGCCTGCCTAGGACTTCCGGGAACTATCTGCGGTCTCCATGAACCACGTTACGATGTAGTATTTTGGACCCCCGCTGACGCAACTCTCTCTTTAAAGGGCTCTGAATTCACCTAAGTAGTGTTTTAGACGGCTAGCTGTAGTCTCGCGCTGACGTCCCTTGGGAACTACACAGCAATGTAACTAACATTAGCTATGCTGCGGGTTTGCAAACTGTCACTACAGTTGCTGCTGTGAAGCTATAAAATCATGACATTTTGATTGGTATTTGCCGCACTGAACTACATACATGTACCAGGTTAGGGCAGGAAGTGTGTCGATTGAAAACGTGTAAGATCTGTAGTGTATTTTCATAACTATAAATTGTATACATGTGGAATGAACAATCAATTCATGTTTGTTGGAGGAAATTGGTCTTTGTATTTAATATGCTGATGTACCCTGTTGTTGTGCAGTAGGTCAGGATGTGGTAAATCAGCAGAGTTGTGGCAAGTACAGTGAGAGGGTCTAAGCACTCTTGTGTATTCTTCCTCAGGTGGGAAGACATTGCAAGACTGACACAGGGCCTAATGTATGTGGACACTGCTTTTGGAACACTCCACGTCATCTCTACTGAATGTTCTCCACTCCGTTGTGAACTTTGTAAAGCTCATAAAGCCTTTGTTGGTGATTACTCTTTCTCCATACACAATAAAAAGCTTTTATTTTAAATTAAGAAATGGTATTAAGAGTAACTGGACTGCCAAACCAACCAGATGATGGACTGACACATGGCTTCATCTGCAGTCGCATCTCTAGTGTGTTATGGTGTCTTATTGTTATCTGAAACTATTTAAATCTATAATTTATGTCTACTTAATATTATCACTCCTCCCAAACTGCCTTTTTTGGTACTTACTTCCACTGTACACAAAGCATACTTCCTGCTCTAAGCACAACTCATCACATTGGGCAAAACCCTTAGCATTGTTCAAGCCCACCCACTAACCATCCATGCACATGCACAAGTATGTGCTGTGTTAGTTTAAATGCCATGGTGGTTTAGGATACATAATTACTCATCAATTTACCATGAGTTGGCCCTGCAGTTGGGAGATGCTCCTTATTACCTTGTGGATACAAGTGGGATTTGTGCCTGGCATACATTGCAAGGATGGGACAGTCAATCATCTGTCAAGGGAAGGTAATCATTTAATTTTTGTACAGGTGAAGTACAGTTTGAGTCCATAGCTGCAGGAATGCATTTTGACTAGGGGGTGCAGCAGTCTTGACTGAACCAACACACACCCATGCAACATGTATATCACAGCACACTGAGTTGATATCAGCCAGAAAGTATGACAACAAGAAAACAAGACCTGTACTTTAATGATCGTCTTAATGAACAACACAGGCGTAGCATTATTAATATTGCATCATGTAAATCAGCACATGATGCATGGTGACATGTCAGCCAAAATGTTACAAAAAGATAAAACCCCATAGATCATACAGGCATAACATCATGCTTTGCAGTGCAAAACAATATTTCTGCAGGCCAGAGTCACTGAATGAATTACAGAAACATCCACAGGACACAAATGCCAGAGTATTAGTACAACAATTGACAAATATATCAGTAAAAATAAAATAAAACTAAGCAAGAAAATATTGCATACTTCAAGAACTGCAGCACTTTGAGGTGGCGGTACCCCCAGCACTCATACTTCCCATGGCTATGTTTGACTCGATTTTAATTCAGTCCATGTAAAAGCTTTATATTTCTTATTTACTGTTTAATTCAACACAGAATTTTGTCTGTTACATACAGAGCTCTCAAAGTCCCAAAATGTTTTTTTAAAGACTTATGAGAACAAGACAATTTTTTGTAGGTAGAAGTTATTATCGTGCAACAACCGCTAAGTTATCTTGTGGGGGGGGAAACAATATTTGGGAAAGTAGTATGCTACAAGTAATACTGTAATCTGGAAACTTTTAACTCGTGGGAACAATGAATGGGTCTTGTTCCTAGAAGGTGACACCCATTTCATAACCTTTATTACTGTATGAAACTATCTTCTTGCCACAAATTAACATCTCCCTTTGACATGTTAAAAATACCATCTTGTTTGATTTTGAGAGACACGTTTTAGTTCAGGAGTGCTCATGTATTGTGTTTGTCATTTATGGAGCAGATGTTTTGCTCTTAAAGGATGAGCAGGATCCTAAATGTTTCACGAGGACACAATATGATTTCACTTGCTTCTTTGAGACTGCAGACAACAGGACTTATGATTTTCTCTATGGCATAGTCAGGTATGTTATACAGAGTGATTTTATAGCTTGTGATATTAAGGGACATCTCAAATCATTTTAACAGTACTCCAGAGTTCTCTGAATCATTTCAACTTGCATCAAAAAATTTACGTCAACCAAACAATTGTATTATTTTAATGTTAATTATGTTTCACTTCAAAGCTTTAAATAATACTAAAGGTTTAAACTTTTTATAATTATTTGTTTCCATTTGAACATATTTATATTAGTCTTATTAGTCACCCCTAAAGCACTTACAATTGCACTCTCCTGTGTGAAAGATGATTGATTGATTAATATATATACAATATCTGTTGTGTTTGTCACTTTTTCTTATCAAGCCAATTCAGAGACAAAAGGTGTGACATGTCTGTTCAGGCAACAGAAGAGGGAACTTTCCTTCACATCTGCTCATTTCCTGCCAGGGATGTTTTCTTGTTTTGTGATATATACCTTGAAGTGAAGGTGCACAACACCAGCACCATCCTGTACAACCGGACTGTCGCTGTGGAGGACCACAGTAAGAAATATTTATTTGCTCAACATACAAAAAAAGGATGGGGAATAGATGAATCATTTGTAAAAAAAAAAAAAAAAGAAAAGAAAAAGAAAACACACTGGAAACCATATGCGTAAACATTCCAAGCAAATAAGTGGTGCTTCGGTCACATTTCACATCAACTGGACATACAAATATAATTCTGTATATCTCAGCCTTTTCTAACCTTTTCTGGTAGTGGTTTTGCTGTGATTTATGATTCCTATTTGCAATTATGTTTAAAAACAGACTAGATTACCATCTTTTCAGATGCAGACTACACTGTACACGATATCTATTAATGGTTCTAGGTGTCCTGGTCTTCACACCCTTTATGGTTTTTATCCTGTATTATTAGAAAGGAGACTTCAGTGGAAAGGAAGTCTTACTTTACGATACAAGATCCATCCTCCATCCTCCAAATTCACAAATGTGTGCAGAAATCGAATGATGAAGTGCATCATTCAGAAAAATAAATTAAATATAAAATGCCCAGCCTCAGATTTACGGTACCTGTATCCTTTCGCAAACCAATTACAGGTTTTATTTCAAGCATGTTTAGGGCTTTTAATTGTTCATTGGCTCGTCTGTTGTTTTTCCTAAATCTGTGATAAACAGATTTTTATTGCTTGTAGGTTAACTCTATTCAGTCACTGTTTGTAATGTAAAGGATCTGTAATTGTATTGTAGCAGCTGACCTAATTAATGTGAGTCAGGGACCAGGTGTTTTATTTCTGTCTTTGTTTTGTAACAGTTTTGTTACTAATCTTTACTACACTTTATAAGACATTCTCATCGCTGGATTTAAAAAAAAGACACTTTCATGGGTTATTACTATCTAAAAGTAATGCTAGATTGAACCAATGAGAATTTTCCATTTGGTAACTATTATTCTCCATCTCTCTCGCATCCTGGTTTGGAGGACCAAAGCCAACAAAACAAGCAGGGCTTGCTGATTGTGGGTATCCCCAGTGGGCCCAGGTAGCATGGAGGATGGATAGTGTGTCCTGGTTCTTTGCTTGGATCTTCTGTTAATAAGGCATTAAGAAAGACTGGGGGGCCTCCTCACCTGTTACCTGAACACTAGTGAATTATTTTCACCAATGGATTCTGTAATGCATTCTTTCTTATTTTTCCATCACCTTTTTGTCTCTAGTTCTCCCGGATCCGCCATTCAATGTGTCTTTACAAGAAAATGGCCAAGCAGGGCAGCTGCAGGTCTCATGGCACACACATGTCTCAAAATACTTTACAGTCAAAGTGAAGTGTAAGATTTGTTACTCCTCCAAGGGCCTGGAAGAGACGACAATATACGTGGTACACATACACACAGCTCTTCAAATAACCCATTAGATTACTTGTGTTACTTTGAAATCAATCTCACATAACGTGTGTGATTATAAAGAAAGTTTTATAATCACTAAGTACTGTTATGCCCAGCATGCAAGTTAGTATGATGGGCTCTTGTCATTTGACCCTCTGGAACATCTAATAATGTTAATTATGCAGTCCTGAAACCAACAAAATCTAGTAAAAGGTTATCAGATAAGTCAAAAGTATAACTAAAACACCAGTAAGTAATATTGTAAAAGTAAGTAGAATTTATAGTGTAGAATAATAGACTATAATAGTTTTTAGATTTCATTATTTAACAGTATTTATTGATGTAATTAGTCATTTCTATGACTCATCTGAAAATCTTTTACTGCCTTTTGTCAGTTATGAGTTCAGTCATTAATTGATTAATTAAACACATAATTGATTTGTTTATCTTCTCCTTGAACAAACATGTTTATTGCACTAAACATTGTAGCCTATATATTCTGTGGTTCTTGCTCACTAAGTATTTTTCATGACCTTCAGTCACCTATAGGCCTGTGTTGGTAATTAGAGTTGGTGAAAAATGTTCTGAGTAAAATTATAAAATCTGTTTTTTGTGATTTCTCAAAGAACTGTGAGGTTCTAGGCTCTCTGGTACCAGGGGAAGAGGTTGAGGTCCAGATCAGTGTCAGACATGTCTTAAATGAAAATGCAGGACACTGGAGCAGCTGGTCACGCCCTGTACGAGCCATGGTTCCCCAAAAAGCAGGTGTGTCTAAATGAGAAGAGTGGGAATGTCTGAGTAGATTACTAAGTAAGAGTTGGAGGGGAATAAATTGTTATACATAGCACAACTGCGACCTCTTCTGTCAGAATTGCAATACCAACAATACAAAATGTTTCCCTTTTTCAGATAATATTTCACTAATGTGCTACACTTCTGACATGCAAAATATCACATGTCAGTGGAATGCAAGCAGATATGGTGTAGAGAAAGAGTACAAACTTTTCTACAAGATGGGTCTCAGGTGCAGTACTTGCTACCTTCTTACATTACTACATTTCATCATTGATTAAGTCTTCTTATCTCTCTATGATAATGTAACAGCATAGTTTTATTGAGTTTTAGTAGAATACCAAATTGTACTCACAAAGAGTATGGTCTGCTCTATTTGAAAAGCTAGATAACTGTTGTTGTAAAATGGCACTGTATAAATAAAATTGATTTGAATTTTGATTACATGCTCCACTGTAAACACTAGAACCGTAGCATTTCCTTGACCAACAAAGGCATAATGTTGCAGACTATTATGTTATGCCAACTATTTTTCCACTCATCATTTCTTCATTTCACATTGTATGCTGACCCAAACAGTAAACAAAATGTGTTGAGGCTCCTTGGATTGACCGCCTTAACACACAACTGACATTCACTTCGCCTGTAATTTGACGCAATGATATTACGACCTTTCCAGTGAAACTTCGACCTGGACAAATTGGACTGAGTGTCCTGCTGACAGGGACTTGACTGACCTGTGCCGTTTCTGTGGAGATGAGTCCAGAGAAGTCAGGGTCAAGCTTAGCGGCGCTCCAGGTCCACTCAGCAGAACTTTCTTTTTTGAAAAATTCACACTCAACAAGAAGAGTAAGTGATTTTAGTCCCTCCCTTCTTTGTTCCTTTTGGATGTGCAATCTGCATTTTTAAAAACCTTTTTATTGTTTTATTAGCTGAAGAGTCTTCATGTGATGTGATGACATTTGAAAAAAAGCAGACTAAAAATAGTCCTCCAAACTACTCAAATTACAGTGAGATTGCAGTTAGATACAGTTAGAAGTTGCAGAGGATGTCCAGAGAACTTTGTATAGTTAAGCAGTTCTATATACTATACTATATAGACCAGACACATTTGAAAATTATTGCTATATTACTGTACAAATTGCTGATATATATGCTTTTCTCAAACATGAAATGAATGCAGAATTCAAAATCTCTTTCTGTGACTTGCGAGAGCATTGTATTCTTGAAAAAAATTGCAGGTTACCTCACCTATACAGCTATTGGCTGGATAGGTGACATAATTGACGGATTACCTACATTACTTGCACAAGTAAGAGCCTAAGTAAGAATCCCAGGTGCCACCTCTCTTGACCTCTTAATTTTTTCCATCAGGTCTCAGGGAAAGGTTCCATGCGTTTGTGTATTGACAAAGTGTGTGTGCATTTTTTTTTAGTCACAACATCTCCACCAAGCGGTCTGAGAGGAGCACTGGAGAAAGATAAGTTGTGCTTGAAATGGGACGCTCCTCTTCAGTCTCTGTCAGCTCACCTGCAGTATGAAGTTGGCTACCAGATCAGAGGGGGTGAAGCAATGATGGTAAGATGACAGCTGCAGTTTTATGTTTGTTTGTTTTTAATGGTTGAGATAGTCTTGGACCATTTTGTAGGATTTTTTGTTTCTGAAATACAAATATTTCCAATTCTTTCTGTGTTCCCTCATACCTTTCTGATTTCACATACATTGACAAGTGACAACAAAAACAACTGCATTAAAACACAGTTTTGCAAAGATAAAGGAACATGAGTATATTTCAAGGGAATGCAAAAGAAGTACATAATCATTAAGATTTCCATTTAATGTACAATGAACGTCAAATCAACCTTTCTGTTCTCAGACGGGCCTCCTAAATAGTCCAAAGACTGCCACTTGTCTAGACGTTCCAACAGTTGGCCGGTACAGTGTTAAATTAAGAGCTAGACCTAGTGGATCCATTTACTCAGGCCAGTGGAGTGACTGGTCAGATGTGCATACTGTTGACCCCCCCACAAACATAGGTAAGCTCACTCTAAAACTGAAGTCTGTGTAAAACACTTTTTTTTGTAATCCCCATTCGTTTGTATAAAAATCACAAAGTGTAAAAAATGCAATTCAACAGTCTACTGTTACTTTGTAAGAACTTCAAATTGATGTATTTATCTAAAATTGGTTGAGTGATAACAATTGTAGTGGTGTAAAATCGCTGCTATGCCTTGATATATAAAATATAAACATCATAGACCCATGAAATGCGGTTCTTTGATACCCCAATTAAATAAAAATATTGGGAACCATTTTATATATCTATAATATAAATAACCTTTACAGACAGATTGCTCATGCTGTGTATACCTGTCCCGCTGGTGATAACTGGTATCATCCTCCTCTCCTTAATTTACACTCATCTCAGGTAGGACTTTTTTTCCAACTCATTCATTTTTTTATTCCAACATACTCCATACTCTGTTTTTTTTAGCTTTTTTTTAGCTTTGCCATTTTATATTCTAAAAGTCATTTCAACATTCAACAACTTAACTGTGTGTCCAAAGGTTTAACCAATTATTTCCCCATATTGTTTGAAGAGTATTTTCATGTCTGTTATTTTGTATATATTTGCAGTAAGCTTAAGCAGTATTTTTGGCCGCCGGTGCCCAACCTTGACAAAGTCCTGCAAGGCTTTCTGACAGAGATCAACAGGCAGAGATGGGTAAATTACTTAACAACAGAATTTTACGATACATGCACCATTACATTACACACAATTAAATTGCATTCCACTACACAAAACTTACTGTGATGAAACCTTTTCCCACCAGTGGAAAAAATTTAGCTATATACATGCGTGAGATAGATTCAGATGTCAAACAGGATATACTGTAGATAAAACACAATAACAAAATATAAAGATTGATACAACCAAGTCACTTAAGTCTAGTTTACACTTAATTACAGCATTTTAAATGTACATTGATGTCCCCAGTTGTAAAAAATGAATTACTCTGTGCTCACACACTAGAATCCTCCGATAATGGCAAAGCAGTGCTCTGAGGAAACTACTTCATCTGTGGTGGAGGTGATGTCTGAAGATTTTTCTGGATTGGGGAAGCCATCAGAGGAATTCACAGAGCTCCTGTTGCCAGAAAGTGGCTTCTCCAGCAGTGAGCATGTAGATGGAAGAACTGGGACTGACGTTTTTCCAGACTATGTGGCTCTGAGCAAAGACAGTGCCATTGTTTGCCCAAATGGAAACTATATTTACAAACAGGTTGGAGAGAAAGAAGGCCCAGAGGTGAGAGATGAGCTCCTCCAAACATGTCACTCTTCCTGCAATAATGGCTTAGTCTGCACCCCACCCTGCTTAGGCACTGTCTTTCTTAACCATTCCTACTTGACTCTGGCTGAGCCTGCAGACAAATTCAACTGCAAGGTCACAGGTGCAAGGAGGCCAGGCAACCTCTATACCAATTTCCCTAGTAACTAAATGTATGGTATAACAAGTGTACTTTGTTTCCACTGGTGCAGATTTGTTGTATAATATGCACGTTCTTATTGACTTAAGAACTCACTGTAAATTGATACAGACCTACACGTCTAAGTTTATTGCATGAGTAGCAATGGCTGTGTAAAAAGGCCTTTAAGTGGAATAAAATCACACAGTGATTTATTTTAAGATTAAAGCACCATGAGGCTTAAGCAAAGGTGTGTTACCAACGCATCCACAGTAAAATGTAGGTTAGTTTTGATCATGGCATTCTCTTTCATAACTTGTGTAAATCTTGATAGTCTTTTGATGCTGAAATGCCATGTACCACAGATCTGAAGATTAAGTGTTTATGACATATCAAATGGTGTCAAAAGGCAATGTATATATTACTTTTATATTTGTATATAATGTTTCCTCTGCATCAGGGCTGACAGTTTAGCTACACGGCTGTAACTCTCTGTGTCCACTAGAGGGAACAGTAGATCACAAGATACTTTCAGAGACTGCAAGACCCCACTCAGTGGCTTTGGTGGCCAATAAGACTGTATTGTATAGTATCACATACCAATAATTAGTTCTTTTCAGAGTACTATGCTTAGAGTACCTTGGATAAAAAAGTGAAAATAGAAGAAAGGCAATTTGAAAAAGGAGGTGCCAAAAGGGACTGGGGATATTACTGTTAACCTAACACAATGTTTCAGATTGAGTTTGTACATTTTTTTTTTAAATATAGCATTTGAATATAAGGTTTGAATTTTGTATGTTTTCTTACTATTCTAAATTATCTGTGTCTGTTTTTTTGGACCTGTATGTCTGCCTTGCCATTGTTTATTATTGTTATGTACTCATTAACTCCTTTAAATAGTGAACATTGTTCTTTTGTATTTTGTGGAAGTTCCTAAGAATCCTACCTGAGGTTGCTGATGACATGAAATGTAACCAAAACTCCACTCCCAATCGTCATCTCCTATCATTTAACAAGCAGTTTAGTTCATTATGTTGTAACTTGAGGGTTTGTATTTGTGGCAATAAAGCTTGAAATGCTGTTTTCTTGTGATGTCAAACCATAAGAGACAATTTCTAACTAAAGCAACTTTCTGAGCAGTAACTTTTTGCCTCCAACCAAACAGCCACTGCACTGTAGTATGCCTATACAAAGATTTTTTTGTCTCTTACATTTTTGGTGTCACTAGGTGGTAGCAAAGATCAACAGGCAGAGATGGGTCTTTGTCTTCTCACTGAGAACACAGTTTTTGGCAAAAGTTAAGGTTTGTATTTTTTTATCTCCTGCTGAGGCCTCATGGTCTATACCAACCTTGTCCTGGAGGGTTATAACATTAAAATATATTGTCAAGAGTTGAGATGAATTGAAATGAAATGGATAATCATGAAATGACAGCTAAATTAAATGTAAAAAAGCACAACACAGTTAAATGCTAGATGTTCATTTATTACACAAAGTAGACACTCAGGCTCAATTGTAGATGACTCAAATAATCTTTTCTCACAACATATGAAAACCAACAGACCTGAGTTGAAACAAGGGTAAACACAACATCAATGACTACTGGAACAAGTGAGAGGATTAGTAAGAGGATAAATAAACCCTCAGCAAAGTCAGTACACTTTTTTAGGAGTCGTTACTCACATCCAGCCTTGCCAGCCAAGAGCCAAAAATGTATTATGTATTATTCTGATTTTAAATCACTGATAGGAAAAGACAATGGCATCCCAGAGCTGTACAACCCAAGAGGTAACTTGGAGCAATGTGCGAGTGGATGACAATATTAGATGAAATGTCTTGACTTGCCAAAAATCCAGTGTTTGACTTTGTATTAATCAGACAGTGTATGACCGGTCCTGTCTGTCTCAGCCTTTTGGAGTAACTGTAAGAATCAGAACTGGATGCTCTGCAACTATGCTATCACCCTGCATCCAGCCAGCTGCCTCCTGTAAAATATACTACTTGTGTCAAACTTTAATGGCAGGCCATCACATCAACAACGGTCGCCAGACTGTATGATATCATAGCCATAAATTAGCCCAGATCGTCTATGAGGCAATAGCAGAGGGTGGGAGAAAGTGAGTGCTGAGAGTGAAACCATCAAGAGAAAGTTTAAGAGAGTCAGTGTTTACTGGTGTACAAGCCTCTCCTCCCAACAGGAATTCTTTCCATGTTTCATCATCACTGCCCTCTTGCCCATACACAAACGTCTATGGAGGGAGGCTGAATCACCTCCTGATGTAATTTCCTCAACTTTCACTTACAGTCACATTGAGAAACAACATGGTTTCAGATGTGATGGGCTTTAACTTGTACGGAGAATAGTGTACGTACAGTGTACATGTTTACATTCAGTGACAACAGAGATAAGGCCACCAAAACAGAGCTCATCAACATCCTTTAAACTCCTGCTGGCAGCTACCATTGTGAACACACATGGAAACACACCAAACAGGGGCAGTTAGCTTGTTCTGCATGCTGAGTGCAAACTATCTCACTGCAGTCACATTTGGTACTATTGGATTTAGTGGAACAGACATCAGTTTCACAGCATGCTCTTAGTCAGTTTTGGAGTAAAAGCTGGCAGACAGGACAAAAAAAGAATCAGTGTAAGCAACAGCGCAGGCAGAAGCGATGGTGTGAGAAAACGACAGTGCCTTCAGAATCATTCAGCGGAAGGGAAGTCATTGGTTTTCCATACAGGCATTGTACATTAATAGGAGAAGAGGTGTTATGTTGGAATAAATGAAAGCTTAACTCATCTTATAATAATGAAAACATGCGTACATTTTCCACACAGGCAGCTCTGTATAGT
>JAPMOB010251611.1:11511-74875 GCA_029875015.1 Lepomis gibbosus
CCCCCCCCCCACATGAATTGAAACAAAAGTTTACCAGGAGGGCAGCAAAATTGCTTAAACAAGGTCCATGGTCCTTCTAGCATAAATAAAATTGCTAATGTTAGCTTTTCTAGCTGACAGCAATTGTTGAGATCAGTCAAAAATTATCTCCAACACTGTATGATCAAGAGCAATGATTAGTAAGCAGTGGTAGTTAAAAGTAAGAGCACCTCAGGTCTCAATGGCAGTATTTCCCAAACTCATAAATAAAAAAAAAACAATCATTACAGTGCGATCATACCAAAGTTTCACATCTCCAGAACAATTTTCAAGAATGAGAATGAGAAATCAAAACAACTAATGTATTTTTATGAAATACGTAATCACGTGTTAGGGGTTTTGAAATAATGTACAGTCATGAAATATACTCAGTATTAACTGTAAAGAAACGGCAATAATTGAAAATACAAACTGCTAAATAGCAACAGTGACACTGAGTAGCAGGATTTTCCCTCCACCTTACTCAAATACTGGTCAATACCTGTAACCTCAAATACAGTACCTGAACAATGAATTACAAATTGAGTCCCAATTGAATTATATAACCAAACACACTAAATTAAAGTGGTGCATGTAAACAGTATAAATCAACTATGCATGTTTCACTGTAGATGTCTGTGTTAAGTTATAAAATTCAGAAATCTGCAATGAAATATTGGTTATGACTGTACTTTTCAATGGCAACAAAAACTATTTATCAATCAGATCCATGTGGTTTTGTTTGTCCAGTGCTTTGTTCTGTGTGGTTCTCTTAAAGGGTTGTAAACATCAAACAGTAAGCAAGGATGGTTTATACACAAGCAGTAGGGGATTTGTGGGTTCAAACAGGGGTCTAAACATGGCACATGGTCTACTCACCTTCTGATCTGGGATCAGATCTCCCTAATCTGACAAGTAATTAATTAGAATTTAATTTGATTAGCTTGTAGACTGGTTGTTGTATCAGCAAATACTGATATAAAAACATATTGCTTGACATAAAGGAGAATTTATGACCCATTATCTAATCCACAAGCCTTTCTTTTGCCTTGTATTCAGCTAATTATAGAAAATGTAAGAATATAAAATGAGGAGCAAAATAAGACTAAATTTAATGTAATAGCTTAATTCCTATAGAGACAATAACCTAAAACTAGTTGTGTGTTTTATGTCAACTGAACTATTCACATACTTTTTAAGACCTTTTAATTGAATTTAAATTTTTTGGGAAAGGGGAGACCAGATGACTCCCTCCAATTTATGTTTTCTTTATCCCTCAGCAACAACAAACTTGCCTATCTTTTCTCCAGGCACAAAGATAGTTTTGTTAAACCACTGAGTCCTTGGTGATCAGATGTAGGCTCTGCTTGGTTACCGTGCACTGAGAGAACACCTGGTGAGTGCGCTCAGATGTTGGCCTTCTTGTTGATGAGTACAGAGCAGCATGTGAGGGCTCCATCCACTTTGACCTTCTCCATGTTGGACACAGGGATCAGCATGTGGTCCTTCAATTTCTCAAACACCTGCAGGACACAGACAAGGCTTTTGTTGTAAAACTTGTCATCCTGCTCTTTTAAGATTATTCTATTTAAAATGTATGAATGGTTATTATAAAATCGTCAGCATTCAAAAGATCATCACAGTGTTCAACCAAAAATGTGTTTTGATGCTATAAAATGTTGCGGAATCAAGAACCTGCCCTTCTATGTTAAAGAAATAATCAAATACCAAATAGATATTGTCATGGCAACTGCTACCTCCTGACTCTACCCTTGGATACCACATCTGTAAGTCAATGTTACAGGTAATGACCAGCCAGCACTACAACAATCTCTTTAGAAAAGGCTCAAGCATAGCTCAACTGAAAGTAAGAACTTATGCAACACACAGTTTGTTTACTCTAATTGTCAACTTGTAATGTTCTGCAAAATAAAAGTAGAACAAGCATTCAAGAAGGTTTTGTAGTCTCCCGGCAAAGTATAAAAAAAGATGGGAGTGAGAACTATTACAACATTCTCAAAAGACCCTCGTAAAGTAGTGTGTCACCCTGTGGACATTTTCCAGAAGAAAACCAGTGTTTTCCTACCAGACTTCCAAACCAGGATATTTTTCTCCTTAAACTCACTTCAACCCTGCTGTGATACTGAGCAAGGCCTTGCAGCACAGCCAGAGGGACCAACTAAAGAAATTCTTATCTTATGATGCAATATGGCTGACGAAGCCTCTGGTGATCCAAATGCCGTGTTTAAAGCCACCACACTCGTGCCTTTTAACTCTTCTATTCTTCTTTTCCACTTGAGACATTTGTGTAATGTGGACAGCAGTAAAGGTTGGGGCCCTCAAGTAATTTAAACTATGACACTGCACCATCATACTCTTCTATAACACTACAATACCATGTAAAAAAAATAGGGTATTAATGCATTTTTAAATACAATTTTTGCAGATTTTCTTTTTACATTTATTTGGTCACAAACTTAAAGAGGTGGTATTATGCTCATTTTCAGGTTCAAAATCTTATTTAGGGGTTGTACCAGAACAAGTTTACATAGTTTAATTAAAAAAATAAAATAAAAAATTTCTAACTGCACATTGCTGCAGCTCCTCTTTTCACCCTGTGTTCAAGTCTTTGTTTTAGCTATAGAGTGACACATCTTGTCTCTAAATGAGCTTTGTTGGGAGTTGCAAATGCACAGTTCCTAGTTAAGGACTACTAGCCAATCAGAAGCAGAGAAGGACGGGTCAGCGAGAAGCCCCTAAACAGCTTTGGTTTAGCTGTAAGCTAAATGCTGCCGACCAGTTTGGCAACATGGACTGGAGCAAGAGTTTCTGAGAGGTGAGTTATTAATCTGTAACAGAAGCATTTTTCATTCATAAAGTTTTAACTGAGCTCTGTCTCTACATCATAGTAACAACTTTATGTCCATTAGTTGCTTGGAGGGTGGCTAGTGTTTGGAAGGGAGAGGAGAGGTGTGTGCTGCAACTCTGTTCTTCCACCAGTGTTTTTGAGGGCGTGTAGGAGTAGCTGCTTGGCAAGCGTTATATGAGGTGCATTTAGCCATTTAGCTTTTCATCCCTGTGATGTCACAGAGATGAAAGGGATGCGGGTGGACTAAAAACAAGCTGTTTTCAAGCAGTTCAGAGCAGAGTTTTCTGTGGGAGATGGGAACTCCCTTTGGGCTGGCTTTTTCAATTTGTAAACCTATTACGTGCACAAAAAAGGTATATAACTCAACAATACACAGGGGAAAAGCCAAAAAGCATAATACCACCTCTTTAAGTATTGGATACTTTTAAATTTTGCCTTGATGGCACTAGATTACTTAAGGGATCACCAAAGTTGATGCTGAGGGGAGCATGAATGAGTGTACCAAATTTAATTGCATTGCATTCAATAGCTGACATCTCACTTTGATCACAAATGTTAACCTCAAGTTGGCACTATATTAAAAGTCAGGTCAGAGTCATTAGAATTCATCCTCTAGGCACTATGGATGTGTGTACTAAATTCCATGGCAATCCATTCAATAGTTGTGGAGATATTTCACCAAAAATAAAAACTGTTAATTTCATGGTGACACCAGAGGAAAAGATGGACAAAGTCAGACAGAATCCTCCTATGGGGAACATGAACATCTGTCTGGCAATGAATCAAACACACTACATATTTCAGTCTGAACTAAGGTTTTGGACCAGCAACCAAAAAACTTCTGTTTGGTGAACACTGTTTAGTGATGGTTACGCTTTTGTTTGGCTCCCCCCAAAACAATGACTAAATCCCCTGCCGTTTATAGCACCTCCACCTCCAAAGTGTCTCTCTTTTTTAACATTTCCAGCCGAGTTCTCATTACTACGGTTGAGATTTATATGTAGGGTCAGAAGGTGGAATGATCCCACACAGTAGGGTCTGCTATTATTCACTGGGCCTTTTGTCTGCTCAGTTCCTTTATCTCCGAACTAAGTCCCTCTAGAGGCGTCGCCACTGCTGCCCATTAAAGATGTCTTGTCTCCACCACCCCACCGACCCCACCAATCCTCTCTCATGACCCCCCTGCCTTTGTGGAAGTCTTATGTAACTTCACAAGCAAACCAAAAATAGACCGGAGATTAAGACAGACAATGTTTAGAGTTAGAAAGCAGTAGAAGTCTTGCAGAATGTCTCAGTGATTGTGCAGACAAATCTCTACATCTCATTGGAGGAACAAGCAACAAGTTCCCTTGGGAAACATGCCCCAACTCTGGACTTACTGTACAACAAGTCATGATAGTTAACTCTCCCTGCTGTCTTCCTGTCTGTGTTATGTCTTTAGCATTTATATTTTTCCATTTTCTTTAACCTACAATTTCTTAAACACAGGTTTGGACCAAAAATGTGTTCCAGGCCAATTTCTGGTGGGTTTGAACATTATCAAGGAAAGTGGATCACGGAACAAACATATATTTCTCAAATTTTGCTCCAAATGGTCTATTAAAAGGTGCTACCAAAGCAGCAAGCAGGAGTTACACAAATAGATTTTTATTATGCTCAAGTTGAATTCCCTCAGTTAATCTTCTTGGAAAAAACTGAGCCTTTGCTGTGGATTTAAGTCCAAAGACACATAATTTGAATTCTTCTTTCTAAAAATAGTTGGTGGAGGTTGGGGTTTCAACCACAGAGTACATTTTGAGGTCCGAGCACTGTCTGTGCACATTGTAGGTTGCTGGGTTCGATCCTGTGAGAATCCTTTTGACTTGTTGTGATGTGGAGTGACCCCAAAGCATCTAAATAACACGGCTACTGCTTAGCCTTTCCAAACAGACAAACAAGAACAGCAAGTGAGACAGTAACACGTCATTCACTGTGAGCTGCTATGGAAAACAATATGCATCATCTCATGGTTGAAAGGCATGTCTTGACGGGGTTTGCAAGTAGGTCAC
The DNA here is from genome assembly GCA_029875015.1 of Lepomis gibbosus. Lineage (NCBI taxonomy): Eukaryota > Metazoa > Chordata > Actinopteri > Centrarchiformes > Centrarchidae > Lepomis > Lepomis gibbosus. Next base: position 16,447 of record JAPMOB010251611.1, read on the forward strand.
TGTATGTCTGAAAGAAATGGAAGAAATGTTATGGTTATATGCGTTCATGCAATGATGATCAGCAGTGTATGCTGTGAGACACTGTTCGAGATTAGTTCAGCCAGGTACGTCGAGCCAGCATTTTAACAGTTTCACACAGAACACATGCTATAAAGGTGGTTCTTCAGTGGGCACCCAGGGCAACCCTTTAGTATTTCTTTGAAATTAGTCTCATCCTTATGGATTCCTTTTGGGGTTTCCCTTATGAGTTCCTGTACCAAAAGTACAAAAGATTATTATTCTATTTAACAGCAAGCCATTTTACTTTTATCTGGATTGGCGGTGTCAGGGATGAATGCTATTTTTTTCTTTTTTGGTATTTTGCCTGTATTTTTCAGTTGACAATACAAATAAGTAGTTTTAAGTGTAGAATAAAAAATAAGATGTAACAAGTAAAATTTTGTAATTTGCTTGATTTTTAAAAGGTAACATAATTTGTATAGTTTATGAGAAAAAAATGTATAATACTTAAACCTGCATTAATAAATTTTTAGGGGGCTACATAAGAGCGCCGCAACAAGATGTAAAAACTACATTGACATACAATGGCCTTATAAAGTTGAGATGGTGGTCATATTAGCACACTGTGGTGTATTTACAAATCCTGCATATACAGAGCAACATTAGCTATCAATTGGAGTTGTGATTGTGTTCACTTGACAAATGTAAGTCCAACAGTCCAGAGTTCTTTCCTATGACTCCAATGTCTCTGGCTCATAGACTGTGGTTGCAGTCATGTCCACTTCACATTAAACTGCATTTTCCTTTGTTAAGAAAAAACACAGTGCTGACTGTGGTTGCCCTGCAGTGGTCTGTGTAAAACAGCAACACATATTCTGGAGGGTTTTCCTCACCGGCCAGTTGTTTGTCTCAGAGGTCTGGACAAGATGGAGAGCTTCAAAGTCAAGTAATCTTTAAATGTAAGTGGCCAAACTAGTCTGGCTGACCTGACGGTGTTTCTTCCTCCCAAAGGATTTCACAAAAGACAAAAGTTAGTGTGTGTGACTGTCAAATAAGCTGAGCATTACCTTTGCACTCTCTGGAAACTCCTCTGCTGTGCAGTGCAGAAGCACATGTCCCTTATTAGGTAGGTTCATGTAGACGCAATTGGCAGCGAGATCATCAGGCACTGTCAGTTTGTCATAGCGGTGGTCACTCATTTGCTGCATGATCTATATACACAGATAAGAGACAAACAGGAAACAGACATTTAGGCAAACAAACAACAGGTTGTGGGAGTCTACATGAGTCTTTCAGAGAGACAGACAAAAAACAATAATTCAGACACTCTGAGTCAGAAGCAAGGCCACTGCACCAAAAGCAGAACCACATCTTTCTGCTAGCCAAACCACTCTCGGGGCCTGAGGGGGGGCTTAATGGAGAACACAGGAGCAGAAAGACATTCTTTCTCAGCAGATGTCATGTTATTTATGTAATCTGAAGGAGGTGAAGGTGGGACAGGCGGTGGGGAGGGAGAGGCTAAGAAGACGCCCATGTTGCCAAGTGGAAGTCGGGGGGTGAGGATGTTATGACCAGAGGAGAGGCAGGTGCCTCTTAATGTTTATGAGCAGAACATCTGCGGACGGATACCTCAGAGACAAGAAGGGGAGGGGAGGTGGAAAGAGAGAGTAAAAAAAAAAACCTAAATTCCTCAACATTCGGAAAAGGTATTTTGAGATGTGAGATTTTCACCATACCTCCCTCTATCTTTAAAATTCAATCATGGACAGGATTGTTGATTGTTTGCTAATGATTAGCAATCAAATCAAGTCTAAAAGCTTTAAAGTATATAAATTCTGTAGCTCATACTGCCCATGAAATTCAACAAAAGCCATCTATGGGACTTAACTTATGTGTGACGTCTGCTTGACGCACATAAAGTATATGTTTGAAGGAGTGGCTGTGAGTGAATGTGATGACACAAATACAAATGTGTGGTTTGTGAGCACAATGGGCTTTGTGGCTGATGTTCTCATTTCAATTCCCACTGAATGGATCTGCTGCAATATGGAGGGCCAGGGTGTTTACAAATATGGAGCATTATGCAAGTAATATAATGCAAAATGAGTGGAATCCACTCGCTGTCCTTGTACCCTGAAAAAATGACTTACTGTCATGCAAATAAATCTATTATATTTTAACAGGTCTATTGCGAACTGATCCGACCCAAAAGCAAAGATGTTGTTCTAAGTACTCTGTTAGGGCTTTCCTGGGAAAATCTATTCAGCACACAGGAAGTGATACAGTTTATTTTCTGGCAGCAGCAACAGTGCTTGGTTGGAATACATAGAAGAACAATTGTGTGGTTAGTGAGCAGTAAATCCCATCATTAAATAGAAAACCCAAGGAAAAAGTGGTCACAGGACTGAACTCATTGTTAAATGAAGCAGTGATCTCTGGGAAGTACTGAACTATGAACTTTAAGAACATAGAATAAAAAGGTAATTATGCATTTCTCCAGTGTAGCAAACTCATAGAGCAACTATAATATACATGGAATAGCTGTTACTCATTTTTGTTTTATAAACTTTTAAAATTAGCAGGCCATGCAAATGACTGACAATGCAAACTGAATCAAATTAACTTTATAGGAGCTGATGCTGCAAAGCTGCAGGGTGGAGTACAAGCAGTGTGTGTGTGTTTGCATATGACTATATCTGTGTAACCACACCAGACACATTCCCAGGTCACTTGTGGGTGTGTTAGGTGATTGCAGCAGCTCTAAATGAAAACTCTATCCAGTCCATGTGCGTGACCACCAACACTGTCTCACACACAGGGGGGATTAAGAGTGGTAGAGGGGAGAATAAACACTGACTCCACCAAAGATCACAGTTGTTCCTGCTTCACTCTCTGTCTCCAAAACACCTACTTTTCTCACTATAGACGGAAGATAAACGGAAAATGTCCTACAGCAGAATATCCACATGATTACACAATCAAATCCTTTGGAAATTCACCTGATTAATGGAACAGTTGGCCGGTTGAACTCACTGACAATGAACATACTACTAGCTCATGTATTTATTATAATGGCAATTTTTAATTTATTTAAATCTTTGGGGTCAAGAAATAAAACAAATAAGGGAAGGTTATCTTTGAAACAAAACATATAAGAGAGGGTGCTTGCATGTTTTAAGCACTGATTAGCTTAGACTTTCAGAAGATTTTGCTATCATAAGTTTGTCTGCCTGACACCATTAATGTGCCTCAGATTTGTGTGTGTGAGTAAAAGAAAAAACCAACAGCTTCTACATAATCATCCTGGCCCTGAACCAGGAATAAAGCTACAGCAAATCAGCAGCAGCTTACTTCTGGACAGTGGCTGAAGTCCAGTTAATACAAAGAATGGTAACTGGGCAGCAGAATACACTCAGTCAAAGCTGCAAAAACAAAATATTTACTGGAAGGTAATAAAATCCCCCCTGGGTGATGACAATCCTGACCAGTTAACAAAAACACTGAAAATTTACTGGACCTGATGCCGTCCTCCATGATCATCAGCATAATCTGTATTTTGGCTCCTGGTATGAATATCTATAATTCTCATTGTTGTAATCCTTCCCGGGAAGCCTTTAAAAGTTTTACAATACTTCTTTTCACTGATGAACAGCAGCAGCACGTACAAGACAAATCCTACTTTAGACGGCTTCCAACTCCAGGGGGGAAATGGAATTGAAATTGCTTCCTGTTGATGTACAATAAATGTTTGCTATTGCTCCTTGACACATATTTCACTCTTGAAATATTATTAGAGTGTTTATTGCTGCACCCTAAGGTATCCAAGAGAATACGACTAGGAGGGAAGGAAGGGGAAGATGGGATGCAGAACATCTCATAATGCTGCGAAAAGAACTGAATTCAGAATTGTGCCCTGAAACAATTGACTTGTCATGTTTTTCTTATTATGAATTAACAAGGCAACAATTCACATACCCAATACTGTATCCCAACACTATCATATGGTATCAGCTGCTGCTGTCTGACTCTGCAGCTGACTCAGGGACTCAGTATCATCTTTGGCAAGGAAACCTTGTGTTCAAATGCCATATATGGCCTTTTTCCTGATGACACACTGCAAAATGCTAGCAGTGGGAATGTCTGCCGGTCAGTTGGTCCACTATTTGGGCTAGACTAAAATATCACAACTATAGAATAGAAATGTGGTTATTTTCTATGTCTCCCGATGAATTTGAACCTTTCCTCTAGTTTAACTAATACTTTGGTTAATGACTGAACACATGCAAAACTAATGACATCCCCATCCTACAGCCTCAGCTGTACTTTGTGTTTAGTGTTAATTAGCGTATGCTAGCATGCTAACAGGCTAGATGGTGAACATGGTAAATATTTAACCTGCTAAACTACATCCTGTTAGCATTGTCATTATGAGCATGTTAGCATGCTGATGTTAGGATTATGGTCAAAGCACAACTCTGCCTAAGTATTGCCATTAGCTAGGCTGTAGACTCTTGTCTGATGTTGTCTGATTATTGTCTCAGGAAGAAACAATGTGAAAATACAGAGACCTAAATCTACCACCTTAAATGTGGTATTAGCTGCTGCTTTGACACCATAGGCAAGGAAACCTAATGCTTGATTTTTTTTCCAAACATCAAAGATGTAGAATATGTCTATATGTCTATGGTCATCCTGAATGCAACCTTCATTGTGTTGTCACCTCATGATCTATAAAGCTCAAGTGTGGAAACGTCCTTGAGGTGAAGATCAAACCCCGATCAGTAGAGAGTAATGACCCCATGAATCAAACAGGGCTGACTAAAGGGTGATGGTGAGCTAGAGCCTGGCCGCAAGTCTACTTTAGGGAGTGAATAGTATGTGAGAGAACAGGGAGTGGGTGCTGCAGGCTCTGACAGAGGCTGTATTTTGGGGACGATGACTTCACAAGTGAAGCTTGGCAGTGAGAGCGGCAGATAGATGACGAAATCCATCCGGTCAACATGTATTCTCATCCTTGGGGGGACATAAACACAGACAGGAGACTACACGTACACATGAAAACATTCTGAGCACTGAGCCTTATTGTTAAAGAAATATCAGATAAAGAGGCAGAGGCCAGAGGCAAACTGTAAAACAGCGTTATTAATCAGATGTCAACGAGATTTACATATACAGACATTCTACTTTAAACTGATATTGCAAATAGGCCAGCTCCTCCTGTCTCTTTTTACTGAATCTCCTATAGCAGCAAAATCTAGCTCTCTAAAGACAAACTGAATTAGTCGGGCTCCAACTTTAATTTGTAGAAAGTGTCTTTGTCCAAGGGTTCACAGGCAAGGAGCCTCATTGCCTTAGGAGCTGCATCTACATCCAAAACAAGCACTTTGAATTCATTAAAACAGCATTCATGAGATCTCACTCCCCCAAAACGAGAACATTACCTAATTACAAGTCCAGGGTTGTTAAAAGTCCTTTAAAACAGGAGCTAATTGGTGCAAGAGAGGGTGACGTAAGCCATAATTAGAAAGCAAGCGGTCTGTCATTAAGTCTCGCTAACGGCCACTCCTCGCTCCAGTAGCTAATTACTGGGGGGATCAAACAGACAGGAATCTTAATGAGTCGATGCTGGAACATAAAATCAATTAGCGTATTTGTTTATGCATTGATTCTTGACTTATTCTTACTTCAGCACTGCAAACATGCTTACAAAACCAGGTCTGACCTTGTGCTGCACTCAAGCACTTTGCCTCATTAGGATGAGCTGTTGGATTGTCTGGTTTTAATTGCCCCTGAGATACACTGACTTATGCTTGACTTAAAGTAACCCTGTGTAGGGTTGGGCCAGTAGAGGGAGATATCACACTAGGAGGTTAGGTGAAAAGCCCTGCCAGTGAGGATCAGTCAGGGCCAAGGTATATGTGCTTCATTCTTATGTAATTAGATGTTCAACATGTGTGTCTATGCTTTGTATATGCAAAACATTACATATTGCACTGTATTTCAGGCATATGTGCTGTCAAAAATGTTAACATACAGTCACAAGTGTTTGGGATTTTTTTTCGGAATAATTCCATCAGAGGCATGGGCTGAGATGTATTACTCTCTTTGTGAAAACAACCAATATGTCTCTGTCAGTGTGTAAACTGCCTCTTCTTCATGTTAAGTCATTTAGAATCCCCCAGGTTTCTTTCTTGAGGGCTATTGTTGCCATGGAGCTCCATCGATTCAGGAGCCTTTTATCCAGTAATGAGCTCAAGCGGGTTTAATGGAAAGACAACACCTTTGTAATTGTAGCTAGAGTGTGAGCGCCAGGGGCAATCCCCTCACATTAGCCAAGAATATGAATTAATGAGGAAAGATTAAGGTGACAGGTGGTTTCAGTGTGCTTGCAGCGGGAAGCAGCAATCAAGCTGTAAGTACGGGAGTCTGCTCTGAATCAACATGTGTGATGTCCTTTCTTGTAGTGTTTCTTGTTGAATACTTTTCAGGACGGGAGGGAAAGAAAGAACAGGGCTGTTCATACCAATAGCACTGAGCCAAGAGTCAACTAAAGAATTAAAAGGAATCAGCTGCATCAATGTGCGTCAGAGTTTAAAAACAATGCCACTACATTGTTTCAGTGGTTTCCATGACCACAGCGGCGGGAAGCATAGCAACGGGATGAAGCTTTTACTGCACATACAGTACAGCACACATGCACAAACTCCATACTTTGAGGGCTTTCTGTGCTGGCTCACTGGATCCGATGACAATGAGACCTGGTCCTCCCATACTGCAGAAGCTTTTCAGGTGCAGCCCTTCCAGCACTGGCACGGTTGACACAGCATAGTCCTGCAAAAACACAAACACCACAAGGTGAAGCAAAAACTTCAATATGATGAAGCTTCATGCGGATAAGACAGGCCCAGGTGATACTTTTTAAAATATTTTATTAATGGCACTGGTCTTAATGTCTAAACCCAATATATAAGCTCTCGTAATATTGTCCCAAACTCTACAATGACCTGTATAGTGGTACAATGTAAAGCTTCCTCATTTACTCAACAACAAAATATTGGAAACAGATTTCTATGCAGCTGAATCCTAAAAGGATGCATGTCTGCATAAAGGTAGGATTGGATTACACAGGTGTGATAACTCAGTGCAAGTCTTTCTTTGTCAGTAACAATGCGTCCTGATCCTTTTGAACCACCACAAAGAGCTACAGCTGGAGGCAGTGTAAAAGAAATGAGGTGTTATATTTTTTAAATAAAAAATTCAAAGGGCACTGTAGTGGTTTGTGCAGTATTGTTAAAGTGTGTCAAAAGTTGCCTGGGTGTCTAGGAGATCATGTTACTGAGCCAAGGGTTCATGGGGACATTCAGCTGTGTTTCCACACATTTGGTATAGTACCCTTGAAACCCATATCTGTTTTAGGCGGGGTTGTTCCTGCATGGTAATAGCCATGTCAACCACGTAAACATGACACAGTAAACCAAAGAACACAATAACACAATGGACATTGAATATTTCGTGCATCTTCTCAGCATTTTGTGGAGTTTTTAGAGTCCTTTGTTGTGCAAGTATTAACACTTCTGTTGACCAGTCAATGGACTGCAGTGTTTAAGGGCTGATCAGACAGAGATGCATTGTTACAAACGCATTGCCAGCAAAACCACTGTTTACCTCTCTTGTGCTACACATTTCAAGTTTTTTTAACACATAGACATGCTGACTGGGTATTCAGGTATCTTAAAAATCCTTTAAGTTTTTAAAAAGTTGTTTATTTTATTTATTTGAATTTCTCTAAAACACTAATGTTCACATCTAAATAAGCAACAATCAAAGTTTAAGTTTGATTATAATTATTATTATTATTACTATTATTATTATTATTATTATGATGAATTGCTTGATCCGGAATGTGTGGTTTGATCACATTAAGCTGACAGTAGCCTGGACACATGAGCAAAAAAATACAACAGCCATCACATTTTGTTTGAAATTTTGCTCAACTCTGATTGGAGCATGGAAATACATGTAATTTTTTTCCTGAGCCCTGCCCTCTTCAAACCAGTGAGAAAAGACAAAAAGACAAATATAGAAATATCTTGTGTGAAATAGCCCAAGCTGTTGAAACTATGGCAGAAATTTCAGTGTTTATGTAGAACCCCATTGTTCAGAGTAAGAGGCAGATAAAGAAAATATGTTTTGGGTGATGGCGCAATGGATAAGACACGTGCCTTTGGTGTGAGAGACCAGGGTTCCATCCCCCACTGTGACCCAGCTGGCAAAGTGTCCCTGAGCAAGACACTTAACCCCTGGGTGCTCCAGAGGCCTGCAACCTCTGACATGTATAGCAATTGTAAGTCGCTTTGGATAAAAGTGTTAGCAAAATGAGTAAATGTAAATGTTTTCAGGGCCTTTAAATCTCTAAATTTCTCAGATGGAGGATAAAAGCAGCATTCAGCCAGAAATTGCGTCCATATTAGTGCAGCACTGTTTAGGGGCCTGTAGTGTTTTATTATCCTTCAACAGCTGATTTTGGACAGACCCCTTCATTAAAAGTTGAAACCCTTGCAAGAATTAAAGCCTTTCCATATTTGATAAATTATAGCATAACATACCATGCTGAAACAACATCATTTTACCACTGACTTTGTTTTGATTTTGATGTAGTGATTTACTGGACAGGAAGAATTTCCCAACTTCACGTTGATTGACTGAGCATTTGACACATGGACTCAAAGTTTGTGACAGTTAGACATACTGTAAGCCTTTTGAGAATTGCAAAATCGAGAGTTGAGTCCTACAGAGATTTGTAAACCGTGCTGTAATTTGAATTATGATAGGATGTGAGACTATTAGATTATTTTCCTTCCTGAATCTATGCAAATACATTTATATGACCATATAAATTTTGGTTTGCGACTATGAAAATAACTTCCCACTGACATCCACATGTTTTCTTAATCACACAATATGTTTGAATAGGTTTTTATAGCTCCTAGGCTTCATAAAAACCTATGAAAAATTGTGTACATTTTCCATCTTTAGACTCTATTGTGACATTTTCCAATCAAGTATATGTTAACACTTTTCAGGTCAATATTTGTACTGCATCATTAACTCAATTAAAGTGCTATGATTCACTGAAATAGTTATTGAGACTGAATAACAGAGTAGCACATGGCAGTTCATCATGCGAAAAACTTAAATTACCCCATCTTTGATGTTTTTCCTGAACTCTTTGCTTGGCACTAGTTTAGACGCTACAATAGGACAACTGGGAATTATGTAATTTGAACTTTCTGCATTTCTTATCCATGAACAGGAAGTTTTGTTGCAGTGTAAAATTAGAAATGCAAGTCATCCTTTTCCCTTATCAAGATAAATCCTTAGGGGAGTTATGGGGAAGACAGAGTTGCCTTTCATCTGCAGTAACAGGCTGATATATTGACATGTTGTGACCTGAAAAGACCATATTGACAATGTGACAGAAGCCTGAAATTCAAGGTGCTCACATTCCTGTCTTATTGGTACAAATTAAGATTAAACACCTCTTAGATGTAAAAGAAAAGAAGTGATTTTGTCTCTTCATGACTTCCCGAACAAACCCATTCAATAAATAGCACCACCAACTGACCTCTGCAAGGACCATAAAGAAAAGAGCTTCAACATCTGTATGCAGTTGTTGAGTGCTAAACAAACCTGGCAATAAAATGGTCCTTAATTTGATAATGAAAGGAAAAAACAACAGAGATAGGCGGAATCAATCTGATAAAAAACGGAAAAACCAATAATGGACGCTCAAGCGATTTTTCCTAGTGTCATTTGCCAGAGACGCATCATTAAGTCTGTCTTATCAAAGATAACACAAAACACAAAGGAATCCTTACTGAGGAATTCAAATCAGATACATTAAGGAAGATGGAAGCACAGCAATAAGGCCATTCCGGTTACCGTAATGTGTTGAACTCTTCACGCCATGACCCACCTCTGAACTTCTAAGTCAGTTGGCTTTTCTCTTAAATTGTTATGGTCTCTCAGAGGAAATTCAATAGCAATACACACAAGTCTGCAGTATGAAACTCCTCCACATAACAAAAACAGTAAACAAGATATAATCAGTCTGCGTTTGTGACCCACCCTGTGACCCTGTTTGTAGGCTGCATGCCTAAATCCTCCCATTTTGCCTGAATCTGTTGTTTTACTGATTCCTGGGGTATTTTGCTTAACATTTCTTTTCGATCTGTGTCAGGTGGTGATTGTTGAAGCTACAGGCCACATGGAAATTACTCAGAAGGGATAATATTGTAAAATTTAAAAAAAAAATGAAATCAACGACGTCAACAAGGGTTGAAAAGAGATAAAGACCAGGCTTACACACTACCTTTTGCTTTAAGGATAAGGCTGGTGACCAATATTTTTAAAACAAGCCCCATGAAAAGACCAAAACCAACAATGTGTCAGTCAATTTGTGAAGCTAGAAGGCTCAGCTAGAAGATAAACCAACCATTTTTACCCACACCAAACACACATCAAACACCAAGCATCTAAATGAGCTTATATCACAACATAAATTGCTCTGTGAGCACTATACATGGCTGCAGTTATAAGCATCCAGTTATCTCTAATCACCACTTATCCTCATCTCCCCTTGGGATCAGCTGTATAGCTCACATCACTCAAATCACCAAAATAACAGACTAATTAGCTGGATAAAAGAAACAACAAATGCGCCAATATATATATACAATTAAAACCGCTGACTTACTTTTGCCGTTTTCAGTCCAAAAATCAGCTGATTTGTTACTAAAACATCTCTGGACGCCATCTTTATTATTGTGCAATACCTGGGAGCTGTGCCTACCTTCTAGGGTGACCAGACGTCCCGAAAAATCCGGGACAGTCCCGAATTACGAGCAGTTGTCCCGACCCCTTTCCCGATCATAACATGAGTTTTGATTACAGCCTATACTGATGGTTGTATAGTTCTCTTGCTCCAGCAGTGGTTGCAGGTTATCTATACATTGTGTCAATAGTGTTATTATACCAAACAAAGTAACAAAGTAACACTTGTTGTGCTCTGTTCCTCTTTTTGTTTTCTTGTGGTTAGTGGAATTTACAGTCAAATTCCAATTTGATAATTAATGTTAATTAATGTATGTGGTTCTCGTATCGCCTAACATGAAGACTTCATAGCCTCTCTTCAGGTAGGACTCTCGTACTGCAACATTTGTCTTTATAAAAAGAGAAACTGACAGGATAAAGTTGCTAACCTGACTGTCAGCTCACACTGGTTCATTTTAGGTATGTTATTTTAGGGTTTTATCCTGGAAAAAGGTGGCAGTTTCCAACAGGTTAACCTTGTCATTATGTCACATTTGCCCAATTCAAAAGGAAAAAGACAGAAGTTACAACAGTTTCCATTTTAATAATGTAAATTATATTTATAAAAAGACTTAATTGGAGGATAAAAAAAATAAAGCAGCCAACAGGTCATTCATTAATTTTAAAGGATGGCAGCACTTACTTAGGTAATATATGGAATGAGCTTCAAATGCAATTTTTAACGTGGAAGTACTGATTGATCATGATTATGTGCTGCGTGTTGTTGATTTAAACACCTAGGCTCACTGGTTTAAATTACAAATATGCCACATCAACGATGGATAAAAAAGAGAAAAATATTTTTTCTTTTTCCCCCATAAGTGGTCAACATCAACAATCTGCAAGCAGAGCTGTGATTTACAGACATGTTGATTTTAATTAGTTAAAAACACAGGGTGAATGTGTTCATAAAATAATTCATGAGAGAGGTATTTTCCCTCCCAAATCACCTCTTTAGTCAGTGTCATCAACTGCTTGTTTAATCACTGTGTACAGTGGTGGCAGAGAGTTGCATCAATAGCTGATTAAAAATGCCCCAATGCCATTGGGACTTTACAGCTGCATCCATCAATCAATAATCTCAAAGTACACCGCTTTAGTGGTGCTAAATAGCAAAGTAGAAATTCTTTGTTCTTTAATTGTACACTGCACAACTATTTATCTTTTTAGTTACTCTCATTTTTATGTCAATTAGTCTATAATTGATAATTTAGCTTTCCAGACTATTTTTATTGATCCCTACATTTTGCTAAATACAATGTTTTGAATATTCTAACCAATATCCAGCTTGTGTTGGCAAACTGAAATGAACTCATCTGAGAAACTTAGCTTTTTGTTAACTAGCTAGCTTACAAACACGTCAGGATACATTGTATTTTTTGGCATAAATTTGCCTTTACAGCAAATGGGATCGAATGGTTTCCACATCTCCTATGTAGCATTTAGTCTACAAAGAAAGTACCAGTCAGACTGGTAGTCGGGGCATCCACAGCCAGCACAGCAAAGTGAATGCAGGGAAGGAAGAAATGAAGGCAGAGGTGGATGGATGGAGGACAGACATAATGGACAGTAAGGAGGGGATGGAGTGAGGCAGAGATAGATGGAGGGAGAAATGGAATTAGAGAGAAAAGGGAGTGGAACAGAATAAAAAGCAAGATAAATTGATTGATGATGCTGTTATCTTCCTGGTCTCAAGATTTTATGATTGATAACATTTCTGTCTCTTGCTTTCTTGTTTGCGATGTGTGATCGCCCACAGCAGGATTGTGTTTAGGGACCATTTAAGAGACTTAAGAAGTCAGAGTGGTGGTTGTATTGATAAAAAGATTTTATTGTTAAAGTTTTCCATTAAAGTGAAGTGCCCAAAACAGCATACAGATTCAATATATCTATATTTTTGTAATGATTAACAAAGTTAGCATACATCCTTTGAAGCAAAGTTATTTTACTTACAATTTTGGGATTGACCTAACTCTAAGTTTAATATCTTTCTGTAAAGAAACAAAAAACACCATTTAAGCTGCTGATACCATTTAAGATATTTACTATAATTGGGTGGAAACCAAAATAAGGCTAAAAGGAGAGTGAAAGTTGGACTTTGCCAGTTTGTAAGTAAGCAAGTGTTGCCTGGCGTGTTTCAACTTTATAAGGTGATAATACATCAGTGTTGTGTTCGCAGCTGGTTGCGGTGACCCACATTGACTAAAAATATTAATTAACAAGGGTTTACATTAGTTCATTTAAATTCAGATACTTCAGGTCATTTACATCTAAATGAATATTTGTTACATTTAAGCACTTCCCAAATGAGTTCACATATATCGGAGGTTTTAAATCTGGTGTCTGTGGCGACCACACCGATAGTGACCAGCCAACCAGCATTGATTGGTTTGCCAGTACCAAAGGGGGAGCAACCATAGTGACAACAGCAATTCAGTATGGCAATGCCTACACGTCATGAGCGCATCAACAGTGTTGTGTAATTAATCAGCCACTTTTTACACCACTGCATCATTTAAACTCACCTTAAAGGCATCTGCTAGGATCTCTGCTCCTCTCTGATTGGTCCGTTTCGAAAGACCCACGAAGAACTCTCGACCTGAAGGAAGAATCAGACACCACTTCAGTTATGTAAGCAAATATCAACTCAATTCAACATTATGATGCTTGTGGGGGAAATTGTTGCAGCAGCTTGCCACCCAGATCAAATGAAACACAATTCATAAGAAAACAAAGAAAAACACTCACAAATCTAAAAAAATTAAAGCCTACAAAACTTACACTTACTAACAAACACTAACTGTAAGGTATACATTGATATAGTCTAAACATCTTGAACACCAACAATATAGTGAGCCTGTGGCGCACCAGCAGCTGAACACTGCAGTCACCACAGTGTGTGCTTTATGCATGCCTGTGAGAAAGGCCAACTGTGGTCAGTATGGTGGGGTGCAAACAGACAGAGCCCTGAATGCCTGGCAAGGCTGCAGCAGCACACTGAGCTCAGGGATGGGCTCCTAATGTAGCTGCTGAGCCTTTACAAAATGAGCCGTTAGCCGGGGCTCTGCCAACAGGAAATGTTTCTAGCCCTGCCATGTGAAACCGATTTCAGCTGGAAGGAACGAAAGCACAAAGCCAGTGTCTAGAAACCCAATTAGGTGTACTATGCTTTTTCCTAGTGGCCTGAGCAGTGTAGAAGGCACTGACCCACATTTTAACCACCACATGACTATTACAGAATGTACAGAAGATCTAATAATGACAACCATGCTCTTGATTCTCTGCCCTCATCAATTTTATTAACTGATGCCAGAAGCAAGACAAGAGACCAGAGTTGCTGCTGGTTTGATTTGACCATACAGTAAGGTGCACAATGTTTTCGCTACTGATTATTTTTTGAGAGAAATTCTGTGTGCTGAGGCACCAGGTCATCAAGGTCACACAGAGGAATGTTTGTGTGGAGGATCTCGAAACACACACACAATGGTCTTCTCACTTAGTAAACTCTCTGAGCTGTGACTGCAGAGGCTAACACTCTCTCACATTCTCACTGCTCTCTAATGTGTTTACAGATAACTTTTGTTTGTGCTTCCATTCAAAAAGTACACCCATAGTTCTGATGATGATATTGCATCACAGTGAAACCTAAGTTTAAGTGTATTATGTAAGAAATAAGGCATTACATGTCTTGAGATGCAAAATAAGGGGTGAGATAAAGAAGACCATAACATGAAGTATCCTGTTATACAATTTCAACAGACACCTCCAAGGCAACCAGAAATATGTGCATTATGTTGCTGTTTTAAAAAAGTTTTTTTAACAGTTAGGGAATTTATGGCCTGTACGGTGAAAATCTGAAGTAGAAAACACGTCATTACTGACCTTGATTCTGTATTAATGTATATTGATTGCTATGTAGCAAAAGTGAGTTACAAAACACAATTTCAGTCTATAACTTGTTATATTGAGACAATAAACCTAGCTACCTACCTCAAGCATTGAAGGAAGGTGAAAATGCTTTTTACTTTTATTATGTTATATACTAAATGAACATTTGCTCTCATTTGCTGTAGATTTTGTTAAAGATGATGTGTATAACCTATAAAGCTTCTCTTCAAAATTAAGTTGTACAAAACAATGTTAAATTATTCTGAAAGTTCTTCATAAAGAATTCTTCATCATGAAATAAGAACATCAGCTGTAGAAAACATCCAGACAAACATCTACATCTTTAATGAAATTGCATTTTTAGATTTTACTTGCAGTTTAGGCTATTAACACAGTGCAGGAGATAAAACCTGGTGATGCATTTCATATCACTGTCACAGCAACCCCACAGCACAACATGGCTAGCATGTATCCACATATGTAGCCAGTACAAACTAGGGCTGAACGATTTTGGAAAATGATCTAATTGCGATTGTTTTTTAACCAATATTGGGATTGCAATTTGATATGCGATTCATTTTTAAGCTCTTTACCTTCTGTATTATTCAAAACGGATAAGCAGTAAATCAGTTTATATCAGTTAATATTAGATAGATTAAACAAACACTGTTCTTTCTTGTGGGTCAGGCCCGTGTTATGATGAATTAGGTGATGCATGAATTATTATTATGAACAATGGTGGAGAAGAAGTATCAAATTTTAATAATATGAGAAAGATAATTTGAGTCAAGTCATGGCATTAAATAATATGATACAATATCATCAGGTGGGCCTACCTACTGGCTTCAAGAAAAGCTAAGTTCACCACAGTGTGTTATACAGTAAATGCTCAATATAAAAGCCACAGTTCAACCACCAATTAATGAGTCCTTATCTCAGTTCAAATCTCCTAGGGCTCCATCTTTCTATATCCCAGTAAACAAACCAAAAAATACTCCTTTTGAGGTTCAATTCAAAAGTTGGCAAATGAAAATAAAACCAAGTGACGCCTCTCGTGTTTAATAGACAAGCTTTGCAATTCTCCAACAACACCAGTGTTCCCCACCCCCGCAGCCTCCGATGCTGGTAAGCAGCGCACTGGCAGTAACCAGGCTGTAACCAGGCTGTAACCTGGGACAGAGTGGCATAACAAGATCTACTGAATGGCTTTCAGAGCTTATAGAGCTCTGTAACGGCTATTTTACTCAACAGTTTGATATACTTTGAATGAATTTATAGAAAACCCAGAGTAACAATGGTAGCCCTTTAGGAAGAGTAGCAGCTAAAAATGTTTTTAAATCTTCATAATTTTTTTATTGTAAAAATATTTTACTTTATTTGGTTTGGATTTTATTGTGTAGTCTTCTATTTTATTTTTACTATTTGTAATTTGTTTCTCCAGCTAGGCAAAACAAATTTCACTACATGTACGGTGTATGGTTGTGTATGTGACAAATTATCTGGATTTTTTAATTTATGCGGATGGCTTTAGGATATTGCTTGACTGGTATAACAGTGTAGATGGTTTAGGTGTTCCACAAAATATAAGGGATTGAGGGAACATAGCTTACCTGTAAAAAGCACATCTCCTCCATCCAGTGTGGCATTCTCGTCAGTCATTTCCACAATGTTCAGATTCAAATCTTTCAGAGCTCCTTTCATTGCCTCTGTCTGGAACAAATACATGGACACAAAAAGAAATACACGTCAAACATCTGCTGATATTAAACAAAGACTGAATCGTAATGACGTACAGTAAGCTACACCACCAAATAGCCCAAATCTTCAGCACTTCCTGTCTTCAGGAATATTATGATACGGTCCAGTTCTAATCAGATGTCTGTAAACAAGATGATGAAAATCAGTTGAGGATTTTCACTGGATTTCTGTTAAGGCGCAGTATTTTGCAGTACCCAGATTCCTGAGACTGAACGCAATGAAACAAAACCTTTTCTCTCCAACTGATTTTGATGACATCATTTTAATGAGCCATGAAATGATGTCATTTTGGAGGAAGCTATGTTAAAACTTTTACAAGGCAGTGGCTGCGGAAAATAGGTACGCTAAACGACAGATAAAAACTAGCCTCTTCCTGTCCTCATGTTCTGGCTCATCTATCTTTCGTATATTTATAGGAAGCAAGTAAAAGGATGACTGCCACCCAGATAACATTAACATATATTATGAAATGCATTCGCTAGATGGAAAATTAGGGGTAATCCACATTTCACCTGCATGTCCTCCCGGCTGAACTGGAAACCTGAGGAAAGAGCAGGTCTTTGGCTGAACTTCGCTTGGTCTGCTCTCCTGTTTGACCGCCCAGTGTGATTTTACTGTCCTGTTTTTGGGGTTCCCGCGGGAGTATTTTCCAAGGCCAGTCATGTTTGCAAGAGCATCAGTGTTTCCACAAGCCCTATCTCACTATGACCTCAGCCTGCTCACTGTGCTTTTTTGCCAACACAATGCTTCTGCTTCTCCTCATTTGTGGAGGGCCGAACAATGAGGTCATCCAGGTAGACTGCCATTCACTTCCCCGATAACACAATGAAGGCGTACATTCACACGCATGAATACACAAATGTCCTTTTCTTACACCTACACACACACACACACACACGCACACATACATACACAGTGGTATTATACACTCAGTTGCAGTAAAGCTTACCTTCAACTTCTGTTTTGGAGATTGCAGTTTGTGATCCGGTTGAATTATATTGCATTATACTATTTCTATTATGTTGTCGACCGCATTTACTGTATATCAGTGAGGGTAGGCTAAATAAAAGAAACACTGCTCTGTATTATGCAATGCAGTTCAACAGCACCACAAACTTCATCCTCCAAAATGGCCTTACAGGTGAATGAATCAGTTCAAGAAGATAGGGTTTATTGCAGAACTGTATTAGACTGCATTCGATTTAGCTGGGTGTACCTAATAAATGGCAACTGAGTATAACAACTTCCTACTATTATTTAAGCTTTTACAGCGTTTTTTTTGGATCAGTGTTTCTTTAAATAGCCTTATGAACAAATAGCACTTTTCCGATCTATTCACCATGACAGTGGAATCCCATAGAATAATCAAACTTTCCTCCTCCATGTTTCATCTTCACTGCATGCATTCTATTCATCTTTCTGCGTCAGTTAACCAGGAAGAACACAATGTCCTTCCAAGTAACTGGGTGCACAAATTTATTAGTGGTTTCTTAAAAGCTTTGACAGCAACAGCGTGCAGCATATTAAGTCTAGGTAACAGTTAATCCCTTTCATTTTTGTGTATGTTAAGCAAAGGCATCGCTGACAAACTCTGCTTTTCATTTAGTTAGGTTTGTAGGTATGTTGGGTGACAAATAAAAGGTTGACTTTTATTTATTTTTAATTTTTTTTAAGTTCTGAGGAAGTTAACAATCCAGATGGTTGGCTTGATGGCTTTTGATGTTTGTTCAAGTCGTGTGTTATGTTGTCTGTGTCTCATTGCTGTGGAGTCTCAGCTGGTCCCAAGTTATTCCTACTCCATCACTGATTCATTATTTGTGAGGGAAACCTCAGTCAGTTCAAATATTTTATGCATGTCTGTGCCCATCAGTGAGGCCAGATTAGCACAACAAAGCTAGAGAGCAGGCACCCAATATTTTATTTCCAGTACAATCCACTATATAATTAAAAAACACCTTTTTCAATAAGCCCACACACATTATACACCCTGTTCTGTGTCTCCACCATCATTAACAGCCACTGATTGTGCCCTTTTTCTTCTGTCTGTGGCACACTGCACTATCACAGTGGTCATCTGCCCAGGAATCTGCAGGACTGAACTGAAACAACTCTTTACTTCATGTTTATGGCATTTCCTCTGACATCACTGGAGGTAATGGCTCCTATACATAAACAACAGTATGATGTCTGCTCTGTCTGCTGTGTGCACGTGGTAGAGAACATCCATTAGGTCTTTCCACATGGACCCAAAGAAATTTAGCCTTTGAGTTAGGACTGGAGATTTAGCACACACGGAAAATGAGATGTGGACAAAAAACAAGCACAAATGCCTGTGTTAAAAAAGAACTAGAACAAACAGAAGACAAATCTACATTAGTACCATGTCACCAGATTTTAGTAGGGTTCCTCTAACTAGAAGAGTTAGTTCACGATGAGAAGATTGCGTGTAGTAGGAATGTTGAGGTATACACTAACTACACAAAGATAAATTACAGACTTACTGTAATTTATCACTTACTATAAACAAAGGCTGCTGCCCAAATCCTGCAAGAACACTAGAATAATCACATAAATAAAATGTTCACAAAGCAGACCCCATTTAATATCAATTTGTGGCTTTAGAGTTAAGTGACATTATCATATAGTCTATTCCAACATCAGTTTACAATGACATAAACTTTCATTTTGCATCAGCACAATATATTGCTTTACTTTGATTGTCTAAGTTGGCCACCTGTAGCTGAGATTGACACACTCAACTGAACTGAGGTTTTATGAGCCTCCTCTGACTCATATGCAGTTGCCAGATATGGCTAGCTGCCTTGGAGAAGTTACTGAGAATCATCTTCCTTTAGCAGCACTCAAGGCTAGCTTTGGGCCTGTGTCAACATCCTGAATTTCATACGTATAAAGTCTCAAACAATTCAATATGGATTTGGACTGACTAGCACCACTCACGTCTAGCAAAGGTTAAAACAGAAACATCTTATGTTATCTTGCTGCATCTTATACCAAATGATCCCCTGATGGTTGGAGACCCTGAGATTTATTGAGTTATGTGGAGTTTTGTGTCTATCTTATGCATTTAAAAAATAGGTTTGAGATCAAAAGTACCCACACTCACAAATGTGTGATTCAAAATGTCATGCAAAAGCTCTGTTCGCAAATCCAAAATGTTGAGCTGAAATCTTGTGGGTGGGACATAGAAAAGATGCGCATCTATTGGCCATTCTTGATCAAGACTGGCAAAGACATCACTTGGTGAAGTCACAGACACGATGGATATTTTACAAGCGAGGACCAGGTAAAGCAACAGTGAACACACAATGCAGATATTGGTTTCGGTTGATTGATAGGCTTTGTCATTAACAAGCCGACATGCAGATGGCAGATGGCGGGTGGATAACTGCGCAAAAAAGACAAGTTCCATGTCTTTTGGCCAAATTTATAAAACAAATTGCTGATGCAGAAAATCAGGAAAGCGGAGAGAGAGACCGAGAGAGGAGGGACAAGTTGCTGTGTTTGCAGTGACAGACATTGAGAGGTGTAGGTTTGTGAGAGTGTGTCTGAGTGTAGGGTGAAGAGAGGTCGAGGCAGGTGCAAACAGGTATATTAAAAAAAAAAAGTCTGTGGAGATTAAACCTGCTTTCATAGGGGCATTATATTCACAATCACGATGCCAGCTCAACATTGTGACATCTATCGGCCCAACCCTATCTCAAGCTATAAATTATTTCTTATTTTACTCAGTTTAAAATTTTTCTTTGATACCATGCAATCAACAGTTTTTTGTCGATAATGCTACAGCTAAATGGATCGATCACACCATTCTCATTAACTGTATTGAGAATGGTATGATTGATCCAAGCTATTCTGATTGGAAAGTCCCACCAGAATAATATATTCTCAGATGTCAAAAGTAGCATATTTGCATCTGTGAATTTGACATACAAATTTGCTTAGATCGCATATCTTGCAACACGTTACAAGTACAGTAATGTAGAGTAGCTGAACCTTTTAACTTGTTTGGTGTATGTATTCTTCTTTAATTTTATTCACCTGTATCAGTCTAATAAAATGAATGCTTGTTTATGAATTTTACTATAGGTTCTGGCAGAACACTAAGTGCTGTAATCATGATTGGCAAAACTCTGCTAGCTGTAGCATAGTAAGGAAACACTTAGCATGCCACTGCACGTCCTACACAGCTCCTCACAAATATACTGCAAATTAAAGCAGATTAAGCTTAAGTAAATGTTCTGCTGCTTCCTCTTGTGATTCATTTGCATACAGAAAAGTAATATACTACCAGTTTGCACAAGTTATAGTGCTCATTATCTTTGTGGCGGCATCTAACTTTCCTCTGTCCCTTTTTCTCTTCCTCCTTCACCGTCTTTCTTTCTTTCATCGTCTCTCACATTCCCTTTATTCTCTTTAGACCTTCGTGGCAGGGTCAAGAATGCTCTTACAGTGCCTTCTCATGCAGAGTGGCCTATTATCTCTGACTGTGAGGGACATCCAATACCCCACCCTGCGTAGGTGCCAACTCACTTTGCCAGCACCTCCTTCTCCTTTCCTTCAAACCCTCTTATACTCCTCTCCTCTCCTCCTTTTCCCCTGAGTGCTTGGCCAGGCAACATGCTGTTAGCCAGCACCCTGCTTTGAATGAAAAAGGCCTTTTAAAATTCATTAGTGGCTGAAGGCTCTGAGATCCAGTCGGTCCGCCTGCCACATTCCTGCCGTTCCAGCACAGGACAGGGGAGACAGAGCAGAGAGAACAGCCTTTTATTTGGGGCTTTTTATGGACCCCTTCTCCTTTCTCTCGCCCCTGGTACCCGTGGATATCGCATTCTGCTAAAAAGGACCATCAGTCTGATAGAGCACAGCGCATTTGGAAAGGAAAGAGAGTACACAACAATAGCATTCCTGCAGGTCATCCTAGCCTCCCTACACCAGGCAACAGAGTCCCACGCTCCGACATAATGGGGATACAGCATTCCTTCACACACAAAGAGGTTAACCTATTTAAATGACAGTTATCACCTGCAGCTTGTGAATGTATTAAGTACATGAAATCAAATTGATGGACAAAACAATAAAGACTTTATATGCAGTGATTTGGTCACAAATATATATTTTTTTTATTTCTTACCTTGGATAAATATGTTTTAAAAGTTATTTTAAACTGTCTAAAATAAGACATAATAATATCTTTAAACCTGCCTTAGTTTATGTTTTTCCTCACCTGGGTGAGGATGAGCAAGCTATAAACGCTACACTGGTATACAGTATTTTTTCCATATAATGTTGATATCGAGAATGTGTTCTATTTCGGCCTATTTCGGTGGTTCCCAACGTGAAGACCATGGCACCATGTTGTGTCTCAAGGATGGGACAATCATCATTTTGTGATTTTACCAAATAAAAACTGTGAAGAATTTACATTAGTTAAGTGTTATGTTGTGTTTTCAAAAGGACAGGGCACATTAACGCGTTACTATCGCGTTAACGCGTTAATTAATTAACGCCAACAATTATTTTATCGTATGTTAATGCGGTTTTTATTATTATTTTGAAAGTCCGTTGTTCACTGGCTCTGAATAAATATACAGTCAAACCATGTGTCACAGGAGGGTGGGATGTTGATCAGCCTGCAAATCACCTACCCAAACAAGGAGGGAGGCTTCTGGAGACTATGTTGGATGCAGTGTGTGGGAGAAGTAGATAAACAAAACCATGACAAGCGAACAATTAAATGCCATAGCGAAGTGGATAGCTACACACTGCATGCTGATTAGTAGTGGGGAAGATGTGGGACTTGAATGTTTTAACATCGCAACGTAGTCGCTTGGCCCTGCGAAGTTGCTGTTTCCTCAGGTGAACTGGAGACAAGCGCTCTGTGATTAAACGGCAGGCTTCTGTGCGCTAACAGCTGTAGCCTATTTAACTTAAGTTAAAATTATAGGCTACATAACTTTACCTGACAGGCCTATGTCTAGTTTTGCGGGGATGCTCTCCCATGCAAATCCCCTTCTGTTGTCCTATTTAGTAAACAGTAATAGTAAACTCACAAATGGCGAGGACCAGTCTCTCTTCCATTTATTTGTGCTCTGCGTCGTGGGGACACTTGCTACTGATCATAGACTGTGTATGCTGCTCCCTGGTAAAAAAAAAAAAAGTTTCTGCTGATATCTGTTCAGAAAAAAAAAGTTAACCTGTTGCTCCAACCCGGCCTGTTATGATGTTATGATCGTGGCTCTGGACTCTAATTTGTTTTAACAAGCTAGATAAAAGGGAATGTCCTGGTAGTGGCAAATAGCTTTGGTTTAATATTTGATTTGATTAAATTAATTTTTAAGCTGAGATTTACAAGAAATATTTTATTGCTACTGTGGAGCATGTTATTTGTTTGTAAGTGTTTGCAGACCACGTTATTGCACTTTTGTGTATATAGCAGTACATTTAAATAAAAAGTGTGCAATACACTACTTTAGAATTCATTATTCAATTTTGTGCATAACTATGTGATTAATCGCAATTAAAACATTTAATTGTTGCCCAGCACTAGTTTTCAAACATTTCAAAACAGAAGACAAAATGCAATACATATCAAAATTATCATGTTAAAAACTCTAATAATATGCAGGCTCAGGAGTTTTCAGGAGCTCAACAATCAGAAAAGTAGTAACCGTGACCAGAGCAAGAGATTGAAAGATCTGACCTGGTAAACAGAATTCAAAATGCTGATATATCTCATGCTCAACACAGTCTAAGCTTAGTACAGCTTCTTTTGTTTTGTTTTGTTTGTTTGTCCTGAAATAAAGTTTGGAAACCACTGGCCTGTTTACACATCCAGCAGACACAGGGCAACATTAATATTCATCCTCAAGTCGTGTTTCTGGCCACCTGGCAAAGTAAGTCCAATATTCAATCTTCTTTTAGTTCAGGAAAGTTCAGGCTTTTTAATTGCTAAGTGTCCAACAATGTTCACTAGCTAGTCACAAACTTTGTCTCTCTGGTGGTGTACAGTGGGTTTATGAGAGATTTTTCAGCCATGGCTGGAAACAGGGTTGATGAGAGTGGTGAGAGTGAACCAAAACAGTAAAGGTGCTGGCCATAAACCAAAACAATGAGCTGAGAGACGCATAGAGCTGAGACAGATAATTATCTCTTGGGCCAAGATTATGAGTGACAGCTTTCACTAAAGGTGGGCGATATGGCCCTAAGATAATATCAAATAATATTTCAGGGCATTTCTGAAATAATGACAGTATGACAATATACTGAAAAAGGTTTTGGTGTAGAACGCACAATAGCTGTTGGCTCTCTTTGTACTCAACCAGAATAAGTTTGTTGTATTGCTTGTTACAGTCTACCTGCACTTCTTACTTATTACCGTGGTTTGTTGTACATCTATCTGCAGAGTACATTTAATCTGTTGTTATGTTAATGTTATTGTTAAAAGATTAACTTCTACAGCTTTGAGGCTTCTTTTAGAACCTGACTCGACTCAAAAATATAACAAACAATCAGTCAAATGTTGAAGTTTAATTATTCAAAGAGCTATGTGCAAAAAGAAATAACAAAAATGACTTGTTTGTATTGACATGTGGGCACAAGTTTGAACAATGAGTCTTGTGCGTCATAGCTGAGCTTTGGCTGGACATCCAGGACACAGATGATGATCGTAACAGATAGCTGTGGCCTAATGCAGGGGAAAGTTCAAAGAATACAGAATGGGAATAATGACTGCATTGAGGGAAATCGACCAAGTGGAATTTAAAATAAATGCAGAAATCTCATTAGCTATGCAACAAATAGGTGGATAAGGCTATCTGAACCTTTCAGGTACTAAGTCTCTGACGTCATGGAGGGAACAGCGAGATGATTCTCTTTGTTTGCTCAGAGGAGTAAGTGCGATTAAATGGCTCAATTATAGATTTGTCAAATATTTGCCATGGGCAGCGGTTTCACCACGTGCTTCTTTAGAAAGAGCCTGAGGGCTTGAATCACTGGCAACCATGAGGGAGAGGAAAATCTACAGAAGCTGTAAGGGGCTCTGACAGGGCTATTGTTACATTCATACACATCTTACACTCCATTGCACACACACAGACAAGCTCACACATGCATGCACGCACATTTAACACAAAGAAGATGCATACAGAGAAGAAAAACATGAATCTGAAAGTAAAGTTCTGTTATTGGAAATCAGTCCTTAATTCTTTTTTTCTTTCTCTCTTGCAGGAACAATAATCATTAAGGACACACAAAAAGCACTCACACATGACTCACACAGGTGGGTGCATACATGGAAAAAATGTCCCAGACTGATGCTGTCATGGTGGTCAAATGTTAAACTCCTAAAGAGAACTAACTGGGAGGGTTGGTGCTGTCACAGCCTGTTACTAAAGTATGAGATGACAACAAGTCATTTAGTAGCAGCCAAGAGAAAACAAACCCTCTATGGCCTGTCCTCGCATTATCCAAACAAATCCTTGGTGTATGTTGGAACATACCTGTGGTTAACCAAGCCATGACATCCCCCATCCCCCCGCCATCTTTAGGATTGCATAAATGTTGAGAAGTAGGTCAATGTGAAGGCATACACAGTTAACATTAACAGATCCGGAGACCCTCGCGGCACATTGACCACAAGGATCTGGCAGTCTGTCTCAGTAAAAGAGCAGTTTCAGCCAAACCTACTGCACTTTCAGACTGCTTTTACTTGGGGCTCCCAGGATATCAGGGCTCCAAGGAGGAAAATACCACACTGTAGTCCTGCTTGGACACATTTACAGCTGTCTGAATGGTGGGAGACAGCAGAAATGCCAGAATTACATAAATCATTTGAAAAGACAATGAGAAACACAGTTAAAGTGCAGGGCATTGTGCCCCTGATTGTTAAATGGGGTGTCTCTATGCTGTGTGTGAGAGAGGTAATTGCATTTCGGAGCGCTGAGAAAGGCTGCTGTACCCTTCATTAATTACACATAAAAGTTTGGATGACTGGCTATGTGTACAGACTCATTAAAAAGAAATAGTCTTCTCAGTAATTAGTTTTTTGTTAATGCTCTAGTGGGTGTTTATTATCTACTCCTTTTATTATTTTCTAGATAGAAAGCTGAAATTGAAAGAATACCAAAATTACATCTCATCATGAATCATTCAATGAACATAGGTCACAATTTTGGTGCTGGGCTGATAATACAAAAGACTCTCAACAAATAGTTTAATAAAGGGTTATATAAAACAATCCCATTATTTAACCCCATGAGAGTCAAGCTCCAAGCATCTAGGTCCCATTTTAAAGGTAAGATGTTCATAAAACCTATCCTTAAAGAGTTATGGCGTGTTACCAGTAAGCATTTAACTACAGAGGTTCTTAGAAATGATTACAGATTAAGGAATATTTCTTCTAAATAAGCCTTGTAGAATCACTCTTAGATAACACTCTTGACCTCTGAGATCATTCGCTATCAGGAAGGGGGGCCATGCACATTTCCATGCAGGATTGCAAATACAGTATGTCAGGTATTAGAAGCAACAGTCAATTATGCAGTAATATGTAGTTAAAGAAGAGGGAAATGCAAATAAGACATATTGAGAAACCTCATGAATAAAGGAGGAGTGACTTAAGTAACATATTCTACTACTGTAATACCTCTCTTGTCATAGTGCACACTCACATAGAGAGACACCCAAGCAGAGCAGAGTACTGCAAAAATAAACAGGAATATGAGTCTGTTTGACAAGTCCAAAGTCTGTCCCAGAGCAAATAAAGTGCTCGTTCCAATCAGCAGGGCTGTAAAGAATGTGTCTGCTGCCTACCTCTCACTGTGATGGCTCCACAAATACAGGAGAGCTGCAGGCTAGGAACTGTTGGAAAGAGGAGGGATGGAGGCTGTTTGTTACGAATAGACATGAGCCTCCACCTTTGGGAAAAACAGAAGGGGCTTCAGTAAATACATCTCCACTTGGCACCGTCTCCTCTGTGTTTATTGGGTTTGACCCCCACAGACTGGACTTCTGTACCCAAACAAGGGGAAAAGCCAATAAACTCACCTACCTCATGGAGCATTACAGTTCAACCTTCTTTAACTAGTTTCCCTAGATCTGATGAAAACTACATTCACAACCAAGAATTCAAGCTGAATTGGAAAAAAATGTTGTAGGAAAGAATATTTGACAACCTCTATGAGCACTGCTGCAATGCAGGCTGTCATCAGCAATGGTTGTTTGTACTCAACACAAACAGTTAGCATGCCTTCCAGGTCCCTCTGTTTTATTCCACTGAAAGCAACTCTAATAAAATGATTTTATGACCAAAATTCCCTGGGCTGTAAGACATCAATTGGAAAAAAGTGAAATATTCCAAAGATCAGAGGCCAAACACAGGCACTGTAAGTGCTAGCTCGGTTAAAGGCCATTCCACTCTCCTCCAACATTTTAAGAAGCTCTTTTAAAATGAATCAGAAGGTTCTCTGACAAACTCAGATTTAATCTTGAGCTGTTCACTTGATTGTATTATTTGAAGCAATAAAATACTAATAACTAAATCAGTGAATAGTCATATTTTAACATAAGTACGTAAGTATTGTCTATGTTGACAACAAGGTACACAGAAAAGAAGTTCTGTGTTTTTTTTCCTTGAGAGAAACCCAAGTGGGAAACCCTAATCGCTTTCACCTTTGGCCTACCTGGGCTGACAAATAAAGGACCACCCACATCTCTAGTAAAGGTTGACAGAACTGGGGGGAGGGAGTTCAAGGTGGGTACTTTTATGTCAATCACCCCATGTGCTACACTGCAACTATAAAGTCTGTGTGAGAGCACATGGCCATGTTTGCAACAAATCATGAATACTTCAGTGATTCTCAAAGAGGGGGACCCCCCAGGGGTCCTTGATGAGGATTCAGGTGTCCCCAGCAAAAAGGGGAATACTTTATTTTCGTTAATGCTATCCATAAGTAGCATAGTGACAGAATGCCTGACTATTTTGGTCATGGATTTCATTCACCTTCTGTAATCAAACATCTAAAACCAAAAATCATATAAAATGGGAAACCCTGGGACAAAATCAAATGGGGGTCTGCATCCCATGGAGTGATTCTCAAAGTGGGGGACCCCCCAGGGGTCCTTGATGAGGATTCAGGTGTCCCCAGCAAAAAGGGGAATACTTTATTTTCGTTAATGCTATCCATAAGTAGCATAGTGACAGAACGCCTGACTATTTTGGTCATGGGTTTCATTCACCTTCTGTAATCAAACATCTAAAACCAAAAATCATATCAGATGGGAAACCCTGGTACAAAATCAAATAGGGGTCTACATCCCATGCAAGCCAAACCATTTAAACCATCCATTGGGTTGTATCAACTTCTACACAATATGAAAATATGTTAGCGTAAAATTGATTGAAACTTAACTTGGATTGTGTAATCCATCGTTCTAAACATCTGGTCTTTGTATCAATGTAGAGTAAACATGATTTATAGCTTAAGTACAGGTTTACTAAAAATGACAAAAATATTTTGCCACTGGTACCCAAAACAATACAATGGAGGTGAATGGAATTGTGTTGGTGGTGCTCGAAGCTTTAACATTACTGTTTTCATTGGATCTACTTTCTACCAAGGACGTAGTCCCTATTAAAACAGCCGATGTGTTGAGAGGATTATCCTGAGCAACAGGGACACTGGATAAACATGCTGCTGTTGCATTTTTCAAATGTCATTTTTAATGCAGTGAGCCCCACAAACAAAATTCCATTCACTATTGTATTAGAGTGGCGGCAAAAACCTCAGACGAGGATACCTGACCTGGGCAAATAAAACCATAACTATCTGAATGGCTTGATATCTACTGATACCTCTAAAATCAAAGTGGTCATTTTCTGTTATTTAACCCAAAATCACAAAAAGTGCATCATAGGGTTTTACATCACTTGGAGATCAAATTACATTCTCTCACTTTGGATTAAGAAACAACTCAACAAGAAAAAGCGAAAAAATATGTACAGTAATTTGGATGGAACAATTATGGAACGAGCTAGGTAAAAAGTGTGGGCTGCCTGAAATTTCAAGAAGCTGTTGCTGAACAATTAAAACATAATGTACTCAATGACATTCGGAAACAGGATGAACTGATGTAAGATGGTATTATACTGCTTAAGTAGACATCTGCCAGGGAGGTTTTGTGTAAGTACATATGATTTAGAATCAAAAAGGGAAACAAAAATTGAATGGAAAGTGGAATGCCTGACAACTGTCACCCAAAGTCATTTCCCATAACCTGTCAGGCTTTCCGAGAGCTGTGGTTAACCTCTTATTGCCCTTACAGAATTAAAACTTGGCATCTGTCTCACATATACTAAAAGATGATTCAATTGAGATGATCTGAGTAGGAATCCCCATTGTGTTTGTTTTTGTTCCACGAGTTGAGGCCCCTGGTAAGTCAAAGTATAATACCCAGAGCTCCCACATATTTAAGCTGTTTCAACATTTGAGAGGCCCAAGGTGTGCCACAGAACAAAATGTCCAACAAAACAAAACATTATGTGTCCCGGAGCCTGACCTACCATGGCCTTTTCCAGCGGGTAAGATTTGTTTGGTGCTTTGAGTGCAGTGCAAAGCAGTGATACAGAGCTAAAAGAAGGGTTGAGAAAGGAGGCGAAGAGTTTTGTGTGAGTCATGTTAAGATGAAGTTCTTGTTGAAGGATTCCCCACTCTCTCACCCTCTCTTCCCTCCTACGCAGGGAGTCCTCTTAGTGTATGGTGCCTGCTTGCTCACAGCAAGAGAAACCCCTGTGTAAAAGGTTGGGAAAGCCACAGAAATGAGGAGGGAGGATAAGTGGACTTTTCCCTTAAAAATCCCTCCCACCATCTGCTTAGATGTTAATGTTAATTTTTGTTTGTGCAATTGATATTCTGAATATCTGCGAAAAAGGCAAACTCAGATTTGGCTGTAAGCTTGCATAAGTGCAGCATCTGACCACCTTTTGAAGACACGCATACTGTCTAGATTGTATAAAAAACCTGTTTGTCTTTTCATATCTGCATTCTTTTCATTGTTGAGGTGTTCCAGCAGTTGTTCCTCCTTGCTCTGTCCAGAATACTTAAAACAGCATGAAAATCTGCAGAAAGAAAACACCATCATACCACACGGCTACACCCATGATTTCCAAAGAATGCAATGGATATGTTCCCAAAGGGGAAAAAAGTAGAGTTTGCCAGGCAAAGTACAGACTAACTGCCGATTTAGAGGGATTTCCCAAATCAGCCATGTGAAGTTAGATGTATGGGAGGGGCTGGTATGGAAAATGAGGAAAAGGACTATGTGTTTTAATGTTGAAAGGGAAAAGAACAAGATGGGCCAAAAGGTTTCCCATAAATGTTAATGAAGGGCTTTCCCAGAAATATTTTTTTCCTTCTTTCAGCATGAAACAAGAGGTCAGGTGCTAATGTTAACCAGCAGGGCTGGATGCAGGAGAATCTGACTTTAGTATAATAAAAGAAAAGCATGTGGAATTAACCATACTGCAGGGATTTAGCAGTGAGGTAGCTAACTTTGTATGATGATGTGTTAGAATTGAGCAGGCCTCATGCACAGAGAAGCATACAAATCTGATGACTGAATTTTCTTTTTTAAAACCTCTGTAATGTCTCGGATATGTTTCCAGATAGCTAATGCTGTGACTGTGCTGTAGTTGCTACTGTGGATATTTCAAAGGTTTATCAATAAGTTTCTGGTTGTTACACTGGAAGTTACGTTCTTGCATGGTACACTGCATGGTTGCTCGGGATTGCTGGTATCTTTATTCTTCAGAGTCTTTGTTGACTTGCGGATACACTTTAGTTTCCGAGTTTCACAGTAGCCTGCCTAAAGTAACACAATCAACTTCAACAATCAATACCTACTTCAGATTTTACTCAGGAGCAATTAAGCACAACATAAGTGCGAGGCCCATGGTCGTGGAAGCAACTTCAGCTGTCTCTGGTGTTCCACCACAGATTATTGTTTTATCTGCTGCAGGTCATTTCACCAACTCATCTATGTTGTGAAGAATCCCAAAAACAATGTCATTGACACATCATACTTGCATACAATGAAAATTAATTGAAAGGTGATGGAAAACCTTTAGGAACCAGAGCAATGTCATCACCAACAGACAAATGATCAAAAGGTTTTGGTTTAATTGGAAGAATTATGAATCTAAACACCACTTCTCTGCCACTTTTGTATTACTGAAAATGCATTAACTGCATCATTATACCTCTATGCCAAGATGGGCTGTTGGCTGTGCCCATCAGCCTCCATTCATCCAGTTTATTAAAACATAATACTGATGTCATCACTATAGGCTACAGCTGCTTGAGGATGACTACAATGATAAAATGCTGAATAAAAAGATGCAGAGATTTTGGTGGTTGTGTTTAGAGGCCTTCATGTAACTTCAAACTAAAAAGAACAAAACCTTACAAATTTCCAGAAAGCCAAGGACTTTTTTTCTACGCAGCATATCACATACAAACCATTTAATAGTCTAATGTAACTTGATGGCTGATTGTTTACTTAAAGTGGCTATAATTGAAATACAAACAACATTCAAACAATGTGACAATGTTGCTCGTAGTAGTGAACCTACAAACATTAATCACCAAAATTTGCAGCGGTCTTTGGCTTTACAGACATTTATAGTGAGTTATAGATAACTGTTTAGTTGACCGACAACTTTACTGTTTTGATTCACTCCCACCACTCAAGCACTTAAGCAGAGCTTAAAGACAGTCAATATTGAACTTCCATTAATCAGGTGGTTTCAAAATGAATTATACTGATTCTCCAAGGCTTGCAGCTGGATGTGTACATTCAGTCTGAAACCAGTCCCTGGCAACCTTATGCTTTCCTGTCAGTGATAACAGGCTGCCAGCAGTCAGGCCCATCCAGCTATGTCTTTGAAGCTGCACATGTAACCCATGTGTGTGTCTAGCTTGGCCACAGCCACTCCCTGCCTTACCTTGCACCACTGAGGCCTGAACTCACAAGGCCACAGAGCTCGCCCCTTACCCTTGGGCCTCCAAGCAAAAACACTACCACTGCTGCAGTGAAACGAGACAGACTGTAATGGAAACGGCACACTTTCCAGACACTTGAGGGAATAGCAAGCATCTCCGCCTGAGCCCTGACAAAAAAACATACAGACTACCAACTCTGATCCCCCCACCCTCTCTGCTGGTCTGGACAAAGGGACATCTTGTCTTTCAGGAAATAACTGGGCAGGTTTCATAATGATTGGAGTACATTATAGATTATAACCTCTCAAACAGAGGAATACAACAAAAACAATGAAAAGCGTAATTCATTATAGATTTAGCATTCAGTTTGTATCTGATATTCTAAGGTTATGCTTTATTGCAATCTTTACTTTACAAGTGCAGAAATTCCTTAGACTCATATTCCAGTGTTTGTGTTGCATACTGATCCTCCTAAGGAGTCACAGGATAGTGAACAACGTGAAAAAAATGAAGTATAATAATGTTTCCACTGAGTGTCTTTTGTGGAATTTGC
Organism: Lepomis gibbosus; assembly: GCA_029875015.1. Lineage (NCBI taxonomy): Eukaryota > Metazoa > Chordata > Actinopteri > Centrarchiformes > Centrarchidae > Lepomis > Lepomis gibbosus. The sequence continues at coordinate 48,535 of JAPMOB010251611.1, forward strand.
AGCTTGACCTGTGAGGTTTGGGGAGGGTGCTAACTTCTGTATGCTGCATGGTAAAGCTGAAATAAATAGTTGATTGATCATTATTTAATTGTCTAAATTCTTCTATCTAATCTCTTATCTCTTATATCTAATCTATCTCTTATTTATTTAAATTATTTAGTCTACATTGTGGCTACATATTACTAAATTAAAACATTTTCAAGCAAGGTGTTTAAGGTTCTTTAATATGAGGAAATGCAGCTTTTCTTTTTCATATATATACACATTTTCATACACACACACACACACACACACACACAAATATATACATATATAGCAACACAAATAGCTAATCTGCCAATCACATGGCAGCAACTCAAAACAGCGATGCATGTAGATGTGGTCAAGACAAATTGCTGAAGTTCAAACCGAGCATCAGAATGGGTAAGGAAGGGAATTTAAGTGACTTTGAACGTGGCATGGTTGTTGGTGCCAGACGGGCTGGTCTGACAATTTCCGAAACTGCTGATATAATGGGATTTTCACGCACAACCATCTCTAGGGTTTACAGAGAATGGTCTAAAGAACAGAAAATATCCAGTTAACGGCAGTTGTATGGACGAAAACGGCTTGCTGATGTCAAAAGCCAGAGGAGAATAGGCAGACTGGTATAGTTAATGTTGCCTTTCTGTCGAGATAACAGTAACTCAAATAACCACTGTTTACAACCAAGGTATCCAGAATACAGTAAAACTGAGGCTAAGGCTGCACAGTTAATCAAATTTTAATCATGATTTCGATTTTGGCTTCCAACAATTATAAAAACAAGTTAATCAAAATAAAATGATGATTGTGCCACATGCTGTTTCACAGTGACAGTCATTTCGTCTTTTCCTTCAGAGCGGCGCACACCTAAAAGCCCAACCTCCCTCTCAGAAGCAGCTTTAGCAAAGATGGCAGTTTTATACAATAAAATAAAAATAGTGTGCAGTTTTACAGTCTACATCAGATTTAAACCAACAATGTAAATGAAGCAGTGTTGAAGTGAAGTCCTGGCATCTGCTTTACGTGGATCAAAGATAAGAGACGAAGCTAAAAGGTGAACAAGTGTGTCACTCCCTCCCCCTTCCTTCATTTCACTGTTATAGAAGTACATCACATTTCGACCTCCCCTTTCAATCAGCCCCCTTACATCTGATAACATATAGTGCTGTTCAGAAGCTCTTAAACCTCGCCATTCTTGACATTCTCGGGATTCTAGATGGTGTGACCTCATTGGGTGAGCGAAGTCGGTAGGAAAACAGCCCCTGGCCAAGCCTTTGCTTCAACATGGAAACTTAAACTAACAAAGAATGCATGATTATGTGCAAACTTGACTGTGACTGCACTTGTGAGTGAAAACAACATGTTTTCCTATGTAAGCTTAATTTAACTCCTATGTGCAAATTATTATGCAGGTGCAAATGCCAAAAGTGTGAGATTCTGTATGATTCAAGACTCAAGTCACATCTGAGGGAAATGTTCTATTGAAATTATTTGTGAACAAAGTATGTGAACAAATATTGTTGTTTGTGTGAATATATGTATGTGAATATAGTTACATTTGAATATGTATTTAATTTTATTATAGATGTATTATTTTTGTAGATTTATTAATGTGAAATATTGTTAACTATGGCATTTAGGGTATAATGGGGTAGGAGTACATGCATTTTACTGGTGTGTTTAAGGTGTTTAAGTACTGGAAACTGTAGAGTTTTTATTTTGTTGTTCATTTGTTTTAACACTATTTTATTTTTGTTTTTTTCTCTTTCAAAATAAAGATATCAATCACACACACACATCCGATCTGCAACTTTTAAGAAACAGACTTCTGGGCAAATCTAAAGTGAGAGTGACAGTGTACATCTTGTAATACCAGAGGAAAGAGGAATCTCAAAGTGAAATTAAAGTGAAAAATTAAAGTGAAATTAAATCAAATTCAAATCATCCCACTTCATGTCTCCTGTTCTCACACAGTGACGTGAGTAGTAACTACATCTGTAAAGCAGAAGAAAATGTATGCTCTTCTACTCCCACCTAGTCTCTCAGAATGCACTCAGCTACTGTGTAACACTTTGTTACTTTGTTGATTCTTGTATATTGACCCTTCGCGAAGCCACGCCCTACCTTAGTTAGTGTTGCTAATTCTGACAAACTATCGAACCTGTCGGACTTAGCATGGCTCAATCACTGTATGACTGCACTTCCTGGAGAAAATATTGTCTCACTTTTGAAAAAACAAAAGAAAAGATCTCAGAGAAAGAGACAGAAAGGTCTGTATTATGCATTTGAAGGTTGTAACTATAACAAGTCCCCCTAGGAACAGCGTTTGACCATATCTGGGAAAAAAGCTAGAAAATGACACCTTTTGCATATGAGTCAATGTAGCACCTCCAAGAACGTGTCAGACCGCGCTGTCATTGGCCAGCTTGTGCATTTGGGGTGTGGCTTTGCAAAGGGTGAATTAAGGGAATAAAATATTCTTAGTTTTGTGACAAGCTGAGAATACCAATGTATAACAAGCTATTTGTCTTAATGAGTGAATATATTGTTCTTTATTCAAATGAAGTCTAAAAATCCCCCTTAGCAGCTCAACTCAACTCGCTCTGCATAATATAACTGATGACAGTGGAAGTTATGAATACAACATTTCATTTAGAGTTGTTTAGAGTCCAATATTCATTTTTTGTTAGAACTGTCTCGTACCGCAAAATATTGTTCTCTAGAGCTACTAAATGCTCCACTATGTTCACCAGCTAGTCGCTTACTTTGTCTCTCTGTGGCTTGTTGCTGAGTAGGTAGTGTACAGTGGGTTGTTACAGCATATTCAGTGAAAAGAGCTCTCTGCTGCGGCTGAAAATGATGCTATGAGAGCGGTGGGATTGAACCAGAACAGTAATGTTGTGGTTTGTCAGGGCTTGTTTACTGGAAAATGGTTCCTACCGTTTTTTTGAAGGGTTTATGAGAGCCACGAGACTCAACTGTACAGTCTACAGTTTGTGTAGGTTGGAGAAGCAAAAGAGTGACCAGTGCTTCTGTGGTTTGACAACGCAAACCATTTTCAAAATACAGAGAATCACTTGATTCAATAACATCATTTTTAAAAAGTCACAAGAATGATTTCAACTGTAGATCCAAATAAAAAATATGGGAAGTAGAAGATTTATAAAGGAGGTGAAGGTAGAGGTGGGTGAAGTAGAGGAGCAAATGGGAGAAGAGGATGAAAAAGAGGAGGTGGCAGTGGTTGTATGGTAATGCTTGTTGCAGTTCTGACGGTAGAAAGCAATTATATGGCCCTTTGCTTTATGGAATGTTCTTGGAATACTGAGCAAGGCGATCCATTAGGTTTGCTAATCAAGGTGAGTGTGTGTCCGGGTGTGTGTGCTTGTGTGTGTGAGCGAGTTGCATGCCTCTCACTGGAGCACATAATTACTAGCTGGTGATAAAAAGAGGAGAAGGGGGCATTGTGGTATAGCTGTGGCGAGAGTCGCTATTTCTATCAGGGTTTATTGAATGACCATAGGTGGACATGATTAACTACATAGCTGGAAGCTCAGGTATGCATTGACACACACACACACACACACTCACACATCATGTTAATCAATACTTTATAAAATAAATACTAATAAATACAGAATCTGCAAATGCTTAGAAAAAGTGTCACATGTACGCATAAAATGTCACGTCGCCTAAAATGTGCAGCATACACACATAGCCAAACCACACATTTGGAACAGGCAAAAAAATAAAAAATGGAAAGCTGTTTATACTCATAACCAGGCTCTGAAAACATTCATTTAGTCAGGCTCTGCTGAATCATTTACCAAAACTGAGGTGGAAAAAAATATATAAGCACGAAGTCTGGCTTTTACGTAATGCCAGCAGCCAGTCAGTCAGAACCACAGGATGCATACAGGGAAGGAGAGAAAACAAACACTGAAGGATGTCCTTTCTGCATACTTGATGCTTTTCCCAGCCGCAAATACCAAAGTTCGCCCGGGACGCTGCAAAACAGATTCACTCTAGACCGACCTGCGATTTTACCTTATAAGGGTTTGAATACTTTAGGCCTTAGGTTGTGTGTATATGTGTATACGTGTCTGTCTGTGCGTAGGCCAGCTGGAGGAGCTAGGTTAAGTTTAAGGGAGAATACTACTCACAGCTGGTTAGATTTTGTTATCATCTAGAGATGGTGTCTCTGGCAGCATCAGTGGCGGTTTAGGAAAGCTTATAGCAGATGAAGCAAAAATTCCACGGTTACCACTCGGTCTAACATCGTTCCATTCCAGCGGCCCATGCCAGCAACACACACACACACACACACACACACACACACACACACACACACACACACACACCCTCCTGGTGGTAGGTCTGAACTGGAACATTGTTGGAATTCTAGTAGCCTTGATCCAAAGCCTCCCTTCCTCTGCAGTTCTCTGCACAATTAAGGTTGATATACTGCATTCTGCTCCACTGCTGCTGGATAAAAACTATTTGACACTCCACACATCTCTGATCATTGTTATTTTCTACCAACATTTTGTTTTTTGCAGCTGGATTTTAAAAAATTCAGTCTTCCTAATTAGCAGTCAAACCCCTTCTTGTTGTTTTTTAACCAGTCGGCATTTGTATTAATGGAGGTGCAAATGTGTGGGTTTTGATACTCATAGTACTAGTTAAAAGTGCCTCTCGTCTTCCTAAGAATATGATATGCTTTATTCTTGCTACATCTGTGAATGTCTGTGCAGTATCTTCCAGGTGATTAAGAGAGGAATGGTGCTTAGAGATTATGACACATACCACATACTGGGATGGCAACATCCCTGGTTCTATTCCAGCCAAGGACCTTTGTTGCATGTCATACCCCATCAACAAACAAATCCTTAAGACTTCCTTTACTTTGGAGAAGAAGATGAAGAAAAAAACTCATTTGAGAGACTATTGTTTATATGAAGAATAAAAAAATGCCTGTCTGCCCAGGGAATCACATGAGATCAGCAGTATGCAGTATGAAGATAAAACATTTTCTGGCCTGGGTCATAGGAAATGGTTTTAACATTTAACAGTTTTATGACCTTAAAAGAAATGCAAAGATGTCAACTACGATTTATTCCAATTAAATCATCAAAAACAGGAATTCATCTGTCTAATACATGCAGCAGCTTCATTTGCAGTAACACAGCTAAAAAGCTGTAATCCTACAATAATATTAGAGTCTACTAGACTAAATCATATTTAATCAAATTGGGCAAAATGGCCAAAACTATTGCCATAATTTGACAATAATGTGATTCTGCCATAGATGAGAACATAACTCATCTTGTATGGTCTTGAGCAACTTGCAACTATGTACAGTGACTTTGCAGAACACTAAAAAGTTGTCTGTTCTGCTATAGATTTCTATTTTTTAGACTTTGTTAAGACACTTTTTAAAAAAATCATCTTTAAGTGAGCTGTCTGAAAAGTCAGGTGTCACATCTGCACTGCTACATAAGGAAGTTCACCAGAGTGAACCCAAAGCATGTCAGATCTAATCATGGCAGTTCAGACCAGCTGCACGCCTGAAACAGAATACTGATTAAGGCACCGGGATCCTTGAATAAATTTGACACATGAACAAGCTACCTAAAGTGCGCTCATTATGTCAAGCATGAAGGGGTAAAGCATGCCCAGCGTTCTGCCTTACAGAAGCAAGGCCACAAAGTTCAAGAGGTCAAGCAGACACATGCCGCAGTTCACAGAGACAGCACACCCTGACATAGCCATGCATGCATAATCATGCATGTGCGTACACTTAGCTCAAGTCAGAACCTTAACCGTCAAATCAACAGGTGCTGAGGCACACATACAAGTGTGCTGACTTCATTCCAATGATAAAAGTAATATCTCACATTAGAGTCACAGTTCAGGGCCGTACATAAGGGCCATCAGGAGTACAGGGAGTTTTCCTGGTGGGCCGCTGTACAATTGGGTTGATAAACCAACCAATAAAACTGAAGTTGAAAATGAATTGGTAGCCCTTGTGCCTTGACTGAGATTTCTTACAGAGTTTATATGTAACTGTTTACTTTAACGTTAGCACCTACTGCAGATGCTAGTGCTACTAATTAATTAGTTAGCTAATTAGTTAGCCATGCAGCTAGACGTCCTGTTGCTGATTCTGCTCGGACTGGATGCGTGGTGCTCTGGGGGTATGTTGGTGCTTACAACTCTAACATTACTAAAGAAGCTTTGGACCGCTGGTTCAGAGCCAGCTGATGACAGGAGTTACTGTTGCTAACAGCTAGCGGTTAGCGACCTGTGGTGTTTGCAGCAAGTAAAGCTATCTGTCCAACAGGAAACTTCATAAATGGAGCAGAGCAGCCAGAGGACATCAGAGAAAACAGAAAATATTTACTGTATAATCAATTTTTGTGAGACACACTGAACTGTTCAACCTATGCTCTGCCTCTATGAACTCACGGGCCGCTAACTCTGGAACGTGGGCTGGTCATCCCAGATGTTCCGTAACATCTAGCGCTTGTTGGCATTCGCCCATTTTTTGGGGGGATTTTCAGTGCGCAAGATATATAAAGGAGGAAACAATGGGTATTGTGGGTCACTGTATGTCACATATATGTACTGAACTCTTTTTATTCCACTATGCCAAGGGAAACACACTTTTCTATTTTACAGCCCCTTCAACATTTAAATCACAAATGCATGGTCTGGACAGCCACTAGGCTTGTATGAACGTTTCAATTTATTATACACAACGGCTTAGCTGAGGTGGTTACTTTACTTGAGGAGAGCTAGAAAAGTGTTTCTAGCTTTGAAAATGTATTTCAATGGCTCATTTGATCATGTAGCCTATTGTACTTGAAGAAAATTCTCAAAAATGCAGGAATAAAATTCTCTAAAGACCCAGACTACTTTGTCTGGAGAGTGGGCTTACCAGGGACAAATTTCTGGACCATTTTTTTGCTCCAGTCTACCCCTGGCTGTACATGATGGCAAATACCTTTATGAGTGCTGAACAAAGGCAGTTCATTTTAGGGTCCCAGCTATGTTTAGCCCCCATGCTTATGTCATGCTGTCATTGGTCTGCACAGCATCTCCATGCATGGTGTAAAACACTTGACACACTTCCTGTGAGCTCACACCAGCAATGACACCAAGAGACAAAGTGACCCGCAGTGATTTATTTCAAATGACTGAAGTGACAAAAAGAAGGGTGACAGAACTCGGAACCACTGCTGGCACAGAAATGTTAGCAACAGTTCAAGTTAATGCAAACAAGTTGCAACATAGTGGTGTGAGAGTGAGTTAAAAAATTGGTTTTGTTTCCCTGAAATTGTCTTTTGGTTTTAGTTCCTATCTGTTTGTCTTATCAACTGCAAAATGTGACATAATGCTACCTGCCACAACATTTCCTCTTGTACACAATATGTCTCTAACTTTAGTATTAATCTATGCCAAGAGTAGGGCCAGACTTAAGAGGATCACCACATCGATGGTTTTTTATTTGCTTAACAGTTTATACATAAATACACAACATAGCAAATGACATACATATATAACATTTGCAAAAAGAAATGATTAACTTTTTTTTAATTTAACACAACTGTGTCTATAGTTTCAGTAACAAATATTCTCATAGACAGAAAAGCCAACTAATGACAACAGCTACATCAGTTACAAGAAACAACTACTTCTGCAACTTGTGATCTAAAACGGTGGTCTACAATATATGTGTTACAGAATAACTACAAAATATACAATGATAATGTCATATTCAACTATTTCTTGTGCCATTTATTTCAAATGAGAATTCATAGACATGGAAATATTTGGAAAACAAGGTGGATCTGTGGTTAAAGGAGCTGTCTTTGAATCTCTTAGTCCATCGTCTTGACAAGAAATACAAGCTTCGAAGTCTTTTTCAGAGAAGGTTAATATCAAGACTAACAATTATACCCAAAAGGCATCCAAACATTGGTCTCTGATAACAAGCACCTTTCCCTAATATCAGACTAGGCCCATTGTGGTTGGTGTTATCATCAGTTCTGAGGGGAATTTGCACAGACCTGAAAATGTTCCCAAATTTGAAACCTCTCAGGGACAGAGGTCTGAAGTAATGTAATGAGCATATGACCAATAGACAGAAAAACCCAGAACTAAAGCTTCTGGGAAAGCTAAACATCTTTTGAACACATTGTCTTATGCTGACTTATCCTGTTCATTTTTTCATTTATCATCTCTTTGCAGCTAAGCTCTGAGTTCAGATGGGTGAAACTGGGATAAATAAGGCTCTACTTGAACAGATCAGACCGTGGTTTTCACTGTGACAAATTACGACCCAGCTGATTTAGTTCCACTTATTCATAAGCATCTCTCCACAGACACCAAAAACTCCAGCTGGATGGCTAGAGGAATCAGCTAAATGGTTACATAATACAGTAGATTACAAAATAAAGAAGTGAAACTTAATCGCAGGATGTAAACAGACAATTTAACCATTTGTGTACGAAAAAAGGAAGAAAAAAAAAGAAAATTGAACTTCTAAGTTGACTGACTGGTTACTGAAAATGAAGGAGAAACAGATGCAGTAGAAATGTTTCTGCTTTGACAAAAAACATATGGGTGATTTCGGGGGTGCTCTTCCTTTACAAACGACCCTAGATGAACTTCTGCTCTGAGTTAATGGGGCAAGCATGACTCAAAAGAGCGCTATCCTTTTGCTACAAGCATTGGAAACCAGGACCAAATGTTCTCATGCACCATAAAGGAAAAAGATCTGACAGAAACAATCCATTGGTACATCGTTGCAAAACCTTTCCAAATCCCTTAAAGTTGTTATGATTTCTGGCCCAATCTATTTAAGAGTTTTCCCAAAGAAGCCGGCGGCTCTCATGTTGTTATCACCCGGTGATGTCATGGACCCAATCTGAGAGGATTACGCAGATGGTGCGTTAGCCGAAGGAAAATGTGGATTCCTCTGACAAACTATGGGAAGAATGACAAGGAATTTGGCTTCACATTAATCTCTTCCTTCTTATGAAGAAGGTTTGGATCGCCACCAAATTGTTCCATTGTAAATGCTCAGTCTTGTGGTTGTGTTTCCTCTGACAAAAGTAAATTTCTCCTTCAGGCGGCAGGAAACAAACAAAAAGAACACATCTGAGACAATGGAAGGGGGTACATGTAAAATACCATTCTGTGTCAGAACAATCAATTTAAGGCACTTGCTTTCTTGTGTTCCATTAGTCATTGTCCTTGAATGGGAATCACAAGTGAGATGGAAGAAAGTAGCAGTTTCATTATTGCGATTCCACTTCCATTACAGATCAACTTCAATAAACAAACTAAAAGCACAAAAGATTTCCCAAGGACAAGTACAGCGGATGAGTAAGTAAACGATCAAATATGGTAATGCATGCCAAATACCAAAGATAATATCTTTTGCTCATTTGGAAAGCACAGAAATTTCCCATTCCTGATACTTAATTTAAGTACACTGAGGACGTCACACAATCATTCAATAAGTCATTCTATTCTCTTACTTTCCTCTGACTCTTGATTCATATGTTGGACTCCAAAAATGGCCAAATAGTTTTCCCTTCCTCTCTATTTCGAAATAATCCTTACTGCTTGACGTCTGAGGTGCTTAGGGTCAGAATGGATGTTGAAGTATTCAAAACAAAATTCTTGGTCATGGGTATGGTACACTAAATGTGGAAACCCTCAAGGATGTACCCACCTTAACTGTTTTTTTGTTTTTTTTTTAATTTAGGCTAGTACATTATAAATACTTAGGGCAAATTCCATATATAGTAAGTTAAGAGATAAGTCTGGTAATAGTCTATATTATTTAAAAAACGTAATCAACTAAAAATTGTATACCGTAAAACTTAAATTAATAGCCAGATCCCAGATAGCTGCCTACCATGTTTAATGGCCTTGTGTGGGAACACAATAAAACGCCTGATCTTGTTTTTATATTAGTTCTTTGGATGTATAAAACCTCTTAAACCCTGCGGGGTCGTACACATTAGCTGCTTCTAAGCTGTTTACATCATTTATTCAAATATTATGTTTGAACTTATGATCAATATGTCAGTATGGACATGCTACACATTGTTAGATTGGTTACAGCCTCCACAATTCAATCGTTCAGTTCATTTAATGAATGATGTGTATTTTATGTAAGTAATAATCTGTTTGAAATAAATAAACTGTTTCATAGTAGCATATTTCAGTTTTGTGCAAGAGGAATTAAAGGCCTGTCCCATATGGACGCCCGTTCCAAATAAAGGAATAAAAAACAAAGCAAATAAAAGCCCAGGCTATTAATCAAAGTTTTACAGTATATAACTACTATAACTATAAATATACCTGATGTTCTAGGAAATGACAGGCTTTTATTAAGTGAAATTGTATTAATTATATTATGAAAGTATATTTGTCCATTTTTAAAGACTAACAAATCCATTTCATTCTTAAACAAAAAAAAACAAACAAACATTGAATCTAGTTTCTAATGTTGGTTATATTTCAGCAACTTAAGGTAGATGACACAAGATGATTAAAAAAGGGGGGAAAGAAACGTGTCTATCTATTAAGGCCTCTAAGAAGTATTTAGCAAAAAAATCTGAGCGTATAATCACTCTTTACACATATTTAAAGCAATCTACTTGTGACATGGGATCGCAAATGGACATAGCTTTGTTTCAAGGAATCACAAGACAACCAGTTGGGAACTACTCACTTAAATAATCCAGGAAACAACTGGTATCCTCTCTATCCATTCCTAATCTATGAAGCTGTATGGGGCCACCAATACAACAATGAGTCATGTTCCATACTGGCACCAGAGCCTTACATGGTCAGTCTGTCCATTTACGTGTCTACCAGTCATGCTGACTAGCGCAGAGCAGGTGATGGCTGAGAGTCTGTGACATTCCTGAGCCGTGTCGCCATCACAAGAACATTCCTTTGAGCCGGACGCATGACTTTACATCTGTTTGCAGGTTTATCTGTAATGTGGCCGGCATGTTGACAATTATGATGTAACTGCTGAATTCTGCTGAAACTGTGACATTTTAAGAAGTACTGACATTTCTGTATGTACAATCTAACACGATATTTTCATAATCATTTTTATTTATAAGCATCACCATGTCTGTGCTCCTCTTGCAGGGCCCGTGTGTAGGATTTAGTGGAATATACCAGCGAGTTTGCAGACTGCAACCAACTGAATACCCAACGCCATGTAGAAGAACCTATAGTGGACACAATACTCACTAAAACCATGAAATGCCTTATATAAAGTCATTGATTGGTTTGTCTGTTCTGGACTACTGCAGAAAAATGGCGGTGCAACATGGCAGACTCTGTGGAAGATGAGCACAAGATAAAGCAATTCTTAATTTCAGGTGATTATACACTAATGAAAACATTTATTATATTCAATTTCTGTTGCCAATATTTATGACAATATGTGCTCCTAAATCTTACAAACTGTCCATTTAAATGCCTCTGACATAACTCTGGCCTGTAATTTTAAAAAAGGAAAATTTTAATTCTCCTAACGTTAAGGAAGTAAACTGTAATGATAATGCAGCTATTGCCCATTTTATGGGCATTTCACAGAAAAATACATAAACCATACATACTTCATGTTATGGTAATGAAGTACACAGGTCAAAACAAACAACATACAAATTGATTTCTTAGCTAAATTTCTTCAAAATTACTTCATTTCTACTTTAACAGAACATTCTCATCATAGAAATCCATAGGAAACAAGGAGAGGGAAAACAGCTTGCTTCCAAATAAAGACTTGCAAGACATTGGATATAACAAAAAAACTTCTTTGCATCAAACTAAGTTTTTTATAGGCAGATATATCATGGTCACTTTGTCTTATGTGACATAGTGTAATTTACTTGCACTATGCACTAAAAGAGTAAAAAGTAATTGAGCCTGAGTCCATATTGTGAAATTGTGCATTTCGTTGTGGTTTATGATTGCTGCACTCTCTCCAGTTTTCCCATCAGAATGCATATGATTTCTATGGTGTGTGACCTAATGAAATAGCAAAACATTGACATATGCCATAAAATGTAATCTTAACAAAAATCAATAGTAAGGGGATCAATAGAGATACAGTGATGGAGCCACAGACTGATCTGCCTGGAGGGCTGTGTAACAGTAATGACCATTAACCATTTGAAAAATAATCAAGCTTTTTCCCTAATGGCAGATGGGATCAAACAAAAACAAACAAGTCTTTCAACCTAAAAAGATGTCATTTATTTTTTGTAAACCTTGAATATGATCATATAAAAGTAGACATGCTGTCAGAAGATTGGAATGTGAAATGGAGCACAGTGGGAATGTCTCAGAGGCTCTGTGCGTGTGTGTGTATAGCTTGTCAGCCCTGGCATGGGACAGGTGTGCTTCTTGAGATAGAACAATCTCTGTCATTGCCCAGCCAGCCTTTTATTACCACCTCGTACCCAACCAATCACATTCAAACACTGATAAACAGGTAGAAGAGAACAACCATCAATCATCCTGTGCACTGAGACCCGACTCCTGCCAATTACACACACACAAAAAAAATGGACCAGCAACACAAAGAGCAGAGTGTATTTTTGGAGGACAATCCTATTTTTCCAGGCATGTTTCTGTCATTATCATTCCTGGAGTAGCTCATGTTTGAAGTCAGCAGGCTGTAGAACAGCACAGCGCTCACTCTGCACAGAGTGAGATGGCTACAAAGAGATGATGGGGAAAGCAGGTGCTGTGATTGGGGCAGAGCTAGTGCCAAAGAGGTGTAAAAAAAAAAAATGAGAGAGACGGAGAGAATTAGAGAGGAGGGGGCAGCAACAATGACAGTGAGAACTTTCTGACCTTATTTCCCTGACTGGACCCCAACTCTGTCTGATTAGTTTCCATTTCCACTTCCTGCTGCTGTCTGATCAGTTGGTTTAGTCTATCACACCCCTGGTCTGCCTGTCCGTCTGTCTGTGTTTATGTCTCATACAGAGACGTAGTGAGTAAAAGCAAGGAAGGTGATCTGTTTTCCTACAGAGAGAGCCACAGCACAGAAAACTCATGGTAGCCTTGGACGTTTTGAACAATTCAGATTTTATATCTCGTTTGTTGAAAGTTCATATTATTTTGAACTTATTTGCCTTTTTTGCCACTAGTTATAACTTATAAGCATGTACAGTCAGGTTATAGCTGACCAAATGTGAAGGAAATTTCTAGTTTATAACAACTTAGGTCTTATTTTTGTAGTTCTGGCCATCATTAATCACCAATGTCATTACTAACATCCAAGAACATGACAACATCAAAGGACCCTCTGAGAGGGAAAACAATCAAGCAGTCAGACAGGCTGTAAAAAAGTCAACAGTTTAGTCAAATTAAACACAGAAAAAACTAAACTAGAAAGACAGTCTGTAAACTGTGACGTATGATTACAAAAGCCACTTATAGTCACAATTTTACAGTTTGCCTGGTTTTCTCTAACTGATGCCTTTTCAGACTTAAAGAGTTGGTATTATGCTCATTTTCAGGTTCACAACCTTATTTAGGGGTAGTACCAGCACAGGTTTCCATGGTTTAATTTTCAAGAAGACATTATTTTGTCATAATGCACATTGCGGCAGCTCCTCTTTTCACCATGTGTGTTGAACGCTTTGTTTTAGCTATGGAGTGATACATCTCATCTGTAAATGATCTTTGTTGGGAGTTCTATATGCGCAGTTCCTAGTTAAGGACTACTATCCAATCAGAAACAAAGAAAGGCGGATCAGTGAGAAACCGATAAACAGGGCTTCGGATCAGCTGTACATGAACCGAAGCCATGGGGATAAAAGGGAAACAGCTGGACTACAAGCAAGCTGTTTTCAGGCAGTTCAGAGCAGAGTTTTCTGTTAACTCCTTTGGGCTTTTGCACTTTGCAAACCTATTACATGCACAAAACGGTAAATAACTCATTAAAGGAGAGGGAAAAAGCCAAAGCATAATACCACCTCTTTAATATTAGCACCACATTTCCAGATCTGAGCAATTAACTTGATGATTATGATGTTTATTTGCAAAAGGGCCATAGTGTGCATATCCAACCTTATCTGGGTAGAGATGAGGACAACCGAAAGCAGGGCTGAACAATTTTGGAAAATAATTGCGATTTATTTATTTTTTTACCAATGTTGCAATTACGATTTAATATGCGATTCATTTTTAAGCTCTTTACCTTCTGTATTATACAAAACGGACAAGCAGTAAATCAGTGTATAGTCTGAACACAATATTAGATAGATTAAACATACTTTTCTTCATGTGGGTCAGGCCTCTGTTATGATGAAATTATGATGAAAAGTGATGCATGAATTGAATGAATTATTATCATTATGAGCAATGGTGGAGAAATAGTATCATTTTTTTATAATATGAGAAAGATAATTTGAATCAAGTCATGACATTAAATAATATGATATAATATAATGAGGTTGGCCTATCTACAGTCCACAAGAAAAACAAAGTTTACCACAGTGTACTATAAACTCAATACAAAATCCACAGTTGAACCACCAATTAATGAGTCCTAATCTCAGTTCAAATCTCCAAGGAGTCCATCTTTCTATCTCCCAGTAAGCAAACAAAAAACACTGAACTTGAGGTTCAATTTAAAAGTTGTCCAACGAAAATAAAACTAAGTGACGCCCCTCGTGTTTAATAGTCAAGCTTAGTAATTCTCAGACAACACTGGGGTCTCCCTCCTATGCAATCTCCGATGCTGGTAAGCAGCGGGACAGACTCTTTCGGACTTGCACGTATGGTTTGATACGCCGTTTCAGTGATATTTCCTGAGGTAACTGGTGGCTGTGCGTGTGACGCAGGCTCCGATCTCCACAATAAGCTTACCTTAGGCTACTACACGTGTCTTTCTGTTGTTCCTGTCAGTCAAAGCGGTGGATGGCCTGACGATTTCACCCACCACTACCAATTTATCCGTGGATGGCAGCTGCTACTTTCATTCCCTGTGTGACACTGAAGTTTCTGTAGTGTCAGTTTCTGTCAAGCTTAAGGCCGTAGTACAACAACTCAAGGTGCACCGTAACATGCGAAGTTAATGCTTCGTCTGCAGACTGCTTTACTCTTGGGTGTTGTGTGACCAGAGTAATTGCAGCCTTTGCGATTAGAAAGTCTTGTTTTTTCACATTGCGATAATGTCGCAAATGCAATTAATTGTTCAGCCCTAACAGAAAGGTAGGATGCATGAGTATTATAAGTTCCTAAAAAAATTTCTAATGATGGGATGTTTTCAGCTGACTTTAATCATGTTTGCCTGACAAAGACATTAAAGATTGAAACAAATGTATCATAAAAAAGTACTTAGTAGCCTGCAAGATTCAGGGTGAGGACTACCTCTCCGTTCCTTTACAATGTTATTACTAATAGGTATGGCTTTTATATCTGAATTTCTGCAGATATACAGTATTTCTATTATTTAAAATACACTGTGTATTAGTTTCTCTTCAGCATGAGTTTACCACATGAGGTCTGGCTGCTTATCATGTGTAGGCAGCAGAAGAGGAGACTTAGTGGAGGATGGGGACATATGGTCTGAGGTCAGAGGAAGTGTCTTCCAGCAGATATGGGGGTGATGTCATCTTTCTCCTAGACAGTAGGCTGGAGAGATGATGACTCCAGCATGGAGTGACGTGGGCGGTAAGGTCATCCCATAGGGCAAAGGGAAAGACTGATGTTACCCGATGATTTGATGGATAGGGCTTTTATGACCTCTATTACATATCCACACCAGGAGAAGCACTATTTAAAGCGGATGACAACATGCAAAAAATGTGCTAGTGCGTGTTTAAGTGTGAGTGTGTCTGTGTGAGAGAAGGTGAGTGGGTGTATCAGGAGATGATATAATGCCTGCCCCCCAAATCCAAAGCTCAGATAAGTATTTTAAGAGAGGACTTTTAATCTGAAAGGTATCAGACTAGGGCTGCTTGAGTGTGGCAAAATTCATAATCACGATTAGTTTGGTTATAACTGAGATCACAATTATTTAACACAATTACTGGTTGTCTCAGGAAACATGATACATTTATTTAACGTTTAAAATTGAATGCATCATTTTTAAAAATGATTATGCATTATCCCATGTTACATAATACTGAAATCAATTGTGGTGTTATGTCGGGAGATGCAGTGACTTAAACCAATGCTGGGTAAGAAAAGTGTAAATCCAGTAATACATTAGAAGACGCAGGATATTTTACAAGCAGGGACCATGTGAAGCATCACAGAACACACCTGGTTTAGTATAAATAATATTGTTAAGCTATGAGTAGAGGAAAAAATAAAACACCATAGGCTTAAGTTATTATGTTGACGAGTAAGTTGTAGCAGCTTTAACCCCTTCATTTTGGCTCAAGTAAACATCACAGCCTGGATGAGAGTGAGTTTGGGCTTTTAGAGAGGGCAGGGGGCACTGGATTTACAACACAAGAAAAAACAACAAAAAGGGTCATTGCAAAACAGCATGTGGCACAATAATCATGTTGATTGATTATTGTTTTGATAATAATTTATGTCGATTAACTTGTTTTTATAATCATTAAAAGCAGAAATCCTGATTAAAATTCAATTAATTTCACAGCTGTAATTTAGACCCTCCTGACATATTTACATTGATTTTATTCTGTATGTAAATATTATCATAATTATATTAGACAAAATTTTACTAACAACAAAGAGAACAATAAACAGAGTAGGTGTAGCCAAACTTATGCCTCAGTGTGGTAATAGGCCTGATGAACCAAGCGCTGTCTGACAAATTTTAAAGTTCAGATGGAAATGTGATAAAAAGACAGCATCACTGTCTTTTTTCTCGCTCTGCTTCTCAGCAGAGTGGGTCATATCTATTAACATCTCAGGAAATAAGCTGATAATTTACAACCCCTGAGTGCTACAACCTCAATTACAGAAAATGTCTGAACAAGCTACAAAACATTTCTGGTTCTCATTTGATATTCATGAAAACAATGCATTTAGTGGCACCTTTGGTGTCACTATCATTGAGTTAAAAGTTTTACTCTCCTCGCTATTCATTGTGGATTTGAAAAGTAAATACTGAATGACGACGCAAAGTCACATTTGGGGTTTTAATCATGTTGTGATGAAAGGCAAATGGGAAATGACAAACTCCTCCGAGGCCTGAAGCTAGAAGAATGTAGGTGCAATAGATGTTTGGTGCCTCGCCTATTAATAGAGTACACTTGGGCATGGATGTAGTATCAGCCCTCTACAGCATCCTCCAGGAATCTACTGAAAATCCATGACAATTTGTTGCAATACAATGGCAAGAAATGTAAAGCAAAGCAATGTTATGCAGCATTTAACAGTTATAATTACTAAATGTCTGTAGACTTTTAGCTGTGCCTCCTTAAGTTTGCATCCATGTCTGTCCAGACCCATAATATATGTAGTGAATACTTAAAAGGAATTGAATAATATGCGATTTTCACTACATTGATGATGATTAAACAGGTAAACATGTACTTGATCACTCTTAAAAGATTTTTTTTTATCTTTATTTTTTTTTATGAGCTGTTGGTGAAACTCACTCACCGGACCACAATGAGCTGTATTTTGTTTGCAGTCACGTGATTCAGATCACGCATGAAATTCTGGAAGTGAAAGGTTGAATGAACGAGTTGGGTGAAAGCCTGCTCTGTGCTAGTTATTGTTTACTCATTGTATCGTCCTAGTCGACATCCTAGTGTGTGAAATCTGGAATTGCCCAGTTCATTCTGAAATTATGTTTAAAACATAGTTTGAGTTCACAATGACTTTTGAGCCAAAAATGTCATATCTTCAATGTCTGACCAATAGTAATATATGGTCACATAATCTCCCCTTCTGTCCTTGAGTTATGGTGTTGAATAATGGAAGTGTTTTTCCAGGACAATACCATGTCACAGTGAAGTTAACCTTTGAACTTCTGATCTTCATCGTTGTATCCCATTATAGTCATCAATTCTTGAGTTATAGGCAAAAATGTGTTTAGTGAGGTCACCTGACCTTAAACTTTGACCACCAAATTCTAATCAGTGTGTATGATGTAGAAATTCCTTCAAGGGATTCCTGAGATCTAGCTTCTGAGAGAATGGGACGGAGAGACAACCCAACAACATAATGTCTCAGTGCCGTGTCTCCGTCTGTATTACTGGATTTATTCTTTTCTCACCGTTTATGTAACTGAATCTCCTGACGGAACACCACGGTTGAATTTCAGCGTAATGTAACGTAATGAGTTGTCATCAACTCAAGTAGTTCACCTGTCTGTCTCCTGCTCTGCTCCACTCCATGGGCACACACACAAGCACAGAAGCCCGTAAACCTGGTGATGCTCTGCTGCTGTCATCCTCTATAAGATGTTTTTCTTAAAGTCAATAATATTCGATTACTATTTCTTATTTCAGGGGATATTTGAGTTAATGCATAATCATTAACAAAAATAAAGCTAAAGTTGAACAAGTAATAAATGCATAATGTCATCAATCAGTAATCGTGGTAATAATTATTTCAATTATGACCAAAATAATCGTGATTGTGACCACAATCGAGCAGCCATAGTGACAGTGACCACATTTCCCATCAACTAGACTAAGTAGTTTGTTAAGTTTCCTGTAAATGCTCATTTTACTTTTGTTAGTGTTTGTAATGTGTCTGTTCAGAACATGCTGTTTTTTCTTGTCATTTTATTGCCATTGCCACTTTATAGTTTTAACCATGGGTAAGGTGGCTGTTACATTTCTTGAGCCCAGCTGTATTTTGCTACTGTGTTTCTGAGTTCTTGTCCCCTGTGTAGAAGTCATTATCACTGAAAAGTGCTTCTTGAGTCTTTCTAATGGCTAGAACATCTCATAATAACAACTGCCTGTGGCTTCGATTCGGAAAAAGTCAAACTGGTAAAAGAAAAAGAAGAGAAGATAAATTGTTTCTCTTTGGATGGAAATTTTAGACCAACCAACACTGTCAACCCTAGGGACACAGTGTAGGGTCACCAGTGTATTATGTTTATTCAGTCTTGCACCTACTGTATGTTTATAATAGAAACTGCTATTACGGGTGAGTTTATTAAACGCAATGACTTTATAAAACGTACTGCTGTTGAGAAAGTGCACAGAGCAGAGACTCATAACGGGAGAGAGAGACAGAAAGAGGTTGGGCAAGCAGGTGTGTTTGCAATGAGAGACCAAAAGTGTAGGTATGTGCATGTATATAAGGGGGAAGAGAAGTGAAGAGAAAGGGAGTAGATTCAAGTAGTGAACAAACACTAAAATAAGCAAGAAAATGAGCTAGAATAATCTACTATCAATACAAATATGTAATACACCATTACCACCCCATGGTTCTGTCCCACAGAAACACGTCACAAGACCGTTTTGAGTTGCGGTTTTGGTCTCCGTTTCAGAACCGTTACAGCCCAACAAAATGTGGATCCTTATTGTTTAGAAAAATGACATATGCTAAACAAATCATATGCCTGGATATTGATTTGTTAGACTGAACATCAACATTTCTATTAACACTTAAAATCTTTAACAACCTTTAGAAATGTTCCGAACCCTATTTTGGTACTTAATGTCTTAATATCTGCTTCGTCTATTATTTTGGTCGTGTTGTACATTGTCTAGAAATTACCCTATATTATGGCATGGTTCTATAAGCAATACATGAGCATCTACACGTATATGATACAGTCTGACACTGTAGTTACATACCCAGTTAATGAGGCAGTCAATTTCAGCAGCAACGGCACAGTCGCTCCTTTTGCCTCTGGGTAGATTTATGGAAATCTCTGACAGGTACATATAGGAAACCAGTCATCAGGTAAATTGCTATATAGGTTAACAGTTTAGTAGCATGTAAAACACACACATGCGCAAAGCAGCAGCAACCAAAGCTGACCTGACATGCCTCTTTAAAAAGGTCAGTCAATAGCATCCCAGAACAGAGCAGTGACAGGGAGGAACTGTGCCGTCTATTATGGCTGAACAAAAAGTGCAGCTCTTAGCCAACAGGAAACAGACAATGAGTTCTGTTCACAACTGAATGCTGGATCACACCAGCCAGTGTGTGTTTAAAGGGATGTCTGTATGTACAAGTTTGTATTTTGAGTGCATGGGATAAGCTTTTGAGGGTGTATGCTGTCCTTGGACCTTTGTTTTTCAGTCTGTTGTCTTTTCTAATTTTGACTATGAATCTCTCTGGCTCCGGATGCATGTGTATTTATCTGTCGATTTCTTTGTGCATGTCTGTGTTTTGGTGGGTTGGAAAGCTGGATCAGAGGACTAAGCCATGTGAGGAGGATTCATGGTCTCAATCTCGGCACACTTTTAACACTTCCTTCCAGACTGCTTATGTTGGGTTATTGTGTGTAGTCTACACCACTGAGATTGTAGACCTCCGTCTGACAAAATCATACACGTACTCACCTCCCCCTGGCCACAATTTTAAAGTGTTTTGTCTACATGTCTGCCTGTTTTTAAATATCTGTGTAGAAATCGATAGAGGAGCGTGTCAGTGTTCCAAGATTATAAGAACTATGTTTATAGGACATTCTGAGCCTTAGTAAAAATGATATCAATAAGATGAATTTTATCACTTGTCCTATCATTCCCGTTGTCTTCTATTTGAAAAGTAATCGTGTCCGAAGTTTTGGAACTATAATTACCATAGTTTAGGGTATGTAAAGGAAGTATAATGTTACCATGAGCCTAATTTTTTTATTTTCATATTGTCAAATTGGCAACAAAAGTACTGAAATCCATGTCTGCATGTGCCCATAGATATACAGACAATTTCACCAGATTAATTGGATACTAACAAAAACTTTTAAAAAGTGATGATTCTCAAGCAAGTTCTGGAGTTATAACAAGCAATTTGTTTCTTATGATTTCTAAGTACATTTTTGGACTTCTATTTGCAATTTGTTGTAAAGAGTAAGTCACAATGAATCTAAAAATAAACACCTGTGTTCAGATTGGATTGAATCATGACTGACAAGGAGCAGAATTTTACATGCCCCCCTGTCCCTTCATTTCCTGCATCTGCCTCACCTCTCTCCCTCCGTGCCCCCCGTTTAACTATCCTTCAACACCCTGGGGAGGCAAGCCTCACAGTTTGAAAACCTCTTTCTATGTAGGTCTGTAATGTAATTTTGAAGTATCTCTCTTTGTGTACATTTTGGGCTGCACTGCAGACTCTTTGGCTAAAACAAGCAGAAACAATGAGAGTTGAAATAGATTAAGCCTGCACTATTCAGTTTTTGTTCTATTTTTGCAGCTGCTACTGCTGAGTGAACCTCTGACTGTGGTTTGTCCACATTATCTTTGGCAAACAAGACCCAAAGCATGACCTGCACGCTCCTCCATCACATGTTGTTCTCCCTAGAGACACGTTTCACTGCATAATGTGATAGATAGCTTGAGACAAGCATTTATGAGCGGATTTTTCAATGTTCCATCTTAAATAAATTGATTTTGTAGCAGAACTATACTTTCATACTCAGGGCTGACTGTAACAGACACAACCAGCTGCAAAATACCTCCTCTTTAACAGTGTCTGACATTTCAGTTTAGGGGCAATTATTGCCATGCATCTCACCAATATTATATAATTATTGTAGAGCTGTCAAGCAAACTTTGCTTGGACTCAGACTATTTCCACAAAGTGACAACAGTGTAATTTCAAATTTTTTTGACCCAATGGTTCCCATGTGTTTCAACCTTTACAGCAGAGTGTGTGCTAAAAGGCAAATGACCGATTACGGGGAAAAGGGTGGCAGATTCTTCCTAATAGCTCTGCTGTAACGACCCTGGCATATTGAATTGTTTCCTAAACATTACTGGATCTACTTAACCATCATTCAGCCTCTGCAGGCCTCTGCTGAGAAGATCACAAACCTAATTTAGTCCTTTCAAAGCTTATTTGGCTTCAGTCTATCTGACTCATCACCACCTTTCAAGTCATTAACAAATCCCCCTGAGTCACAAAAGACTTTTTACTGTTGACGTTGAATGAGTGCGATATAACTCTGTATCTCTTGTAACCACAGACAGACAAAGCCAGTCAGTTGTTGTTGCTTATGTAACAGTGTGACCTGTAACACTGATACTGGCAATCAGGAGTCTTAATGTGCTGATCCAGTCTGCTAACCAACTGATATGAACATCCTCTACAAGCCAACAGAATTCCAGTTCATCAGTCTGCCTGCTGACCCTGCAGCCCCTGACCTGTGATCACCTGCCAAGACTGGTTCCAGTGAAGCTGGGCAGCAAGAAAGAGACTGGCCAAGTGTGATTTACCCCCTGCTGTGGTTTTATTATTAACCTGATCTTATGACAAAGATACAATGGCATACATAAACCTCACGTGCACTTACAGAGACACATGTTCCTTTGTTCTGGGCCATCAGACATCTGCTAAGGGGAAGTCATGCACAGAATTAGCCAATAGCAAATGTGGGTGTATCTGTGTACATGAGTAGTTGCAAGAACTTTGATTTTGTCAAAGATAAACTTACAAGCTTACTGTGTGCGCGCATGCACACACACGCGCGCACGTCTGCCTTTTTTACTCTTTCCAATTTTCCGGAAGTCTGCTGTAGCCTCCCACTGCTCTGGGCCCCAGCGGATGACTTCTTATTGTGGGTTTGGAGCCCCAGAGCAATTAGATGAGTTTATGGTAAGCGCTAAGAAGCGGAGAAGCTTGTCATTCTGTCAAAGTTGATTTCCTCCTTGCTCTAAATGCCGACCTCTCTGGGCTGCCAAGGGTGGACGTGGGCCACTGCTATGTATTTAAAAAAGAGTTGAGGGAAGTGGAACGTTCTTGAACCCTGCAGTGATTCAGTTTTTACTTCCTGTCACTACATTTAGTTGCTAAGCAATTTGAGCCAAAACATGCCTGGCTATGTAAATAATTTTTAGCCAGTAAAAGGGGACTGATGGGAACTTGCAGATTTAGGATACTTTTGTATGAATATAATAATTTAGTAAAGCATCCAGGGTTCTTCAAGGCTTCTGCTATAACCAAATGATTTGACAGATTTTGCCAGATACCGTACAACAATGCTTGCATTTCGAATAGCAAAAAAACCTCCCCAAGGCTGAACATCCTGTCATATTCACTGAGCCACAATCAATCATCATGTGATCCAAGTGCTGTGAGAGGTTGTAGGTATTCATAGGCTGCAGATGTAATCTGTATAAATGCACAACCGCTTCAAAAGATACAAAAGCAATATAATATCAAACAATGTTGAGGTATCCTGCCATGGCATGACACAATGAATGAGTGAAATCCAAAACATTCCTTCAACAAGGACAGTAAAAACACATAAACAGTAAAAGCACTAGCATAGCATTCCCTACATGAATGAAAAAATCTATGTTGCACCTCCCTGTGCAGTCCCAAGAGCGTTTCCCAACACTGTTGATGTCTTTTTTCCAAGAACAGTGCCAACAAAATACTTCATCCTCTCCACCTCTGAGGCCTGTGTATCCTCCTGAGTCTTTCTACGAAATTCACCTCTTTAGCAAAGTATTTGCTGGGAAAACTAAATAAACATAGTTACACAATGGAAAGGGGGGCTTATGTAACTTACACCAGCCATGCTGTGGCCCAAATGTAACAATTTTCACAGCCCTAAACTTGAAAACCCCTTACCTGCACACGTATGCGTGTGGAGATGGAGCCCTAAAAATGGAAGTGAGACAGTCTAGTGAGTGTGTGAGACATATGAAGGCCTCCAATATGCAACATGATCAGTTACTTTAAGTTACAAATAATGTATATGTGGCCATATTTATCTTTCAATATTCAAAATGTTTTGCCTGTCACACTTTACCACCAAGAGTCTTGAGGTAAGGTGTTAGTGACAAAACCTGATGCTTATTAACTAATCTAATACATACTGCATAGATATCTAAGGCATTTTGTTGAATATGCTGCTATTGGCCCCATCTATCACTGCTGTATATTCCTAATGCAGCAGTGACGTGGGGTATTAAGCTGTGATACATGTGCTGGAATTTTTCAGTCACAGCAGAAGGGCAAATTTGTCTGCCGCTCTTAGAATCGATAGCTAAGACAGAATTGATACAGATGATACAAGTTTGTTTACAGAATTAAATCAACAAAAAAATTATAGTGGAAGAGAACCACCGGCTGAATTATATATTTCATGTTTTATTTTTTTTGTAAACAACAGTGATCGGATGCAGGGATGCACTAATACTAGCATGACCATGTAGTCAACATGTGGCATAACATAAGTTCTGCTCTTGTCTGGTATTAGAGTCAGGAACTATCTAACTTTGGATGCCAAAAGCCACGTCTGATCTATCAGATATTTAAGTTATACAAATGAAAGTTGTCTCTCGAGTCTTACAAATGCATGTGTCTGACAGAGCTAGTGGAAGTCCAGTGTACAGTGTGCCAGAGCTGTTAAGCCCAGAAAGGCAGATATAAGAAGCCATCTTATAGGTATGTATATACTCTGTATTACATATCTATGCTTTACTCCTTTTTAAAGTGTGTTCCAATTGTTTAAAAGTATGCTTTCCATTTCTGGAGATGTAATACATTTTACATTTGCTTATTTAACTGACACATTTATCTAAACATATATGTCAGTGGTTGCATGACACCGGAGCAACTAGGGGTTAAGTGTCTTGCTCAGGGACACATTTGTGAAAGTGCTGCAGTGGGAAATGAGCCCAGGTCTCCCACACCAAAGGTATTTGTCTTATCCACTGCGCCACATCTGAGCTGGAAACCAGCAAATGTTTGAAAATAAGTTGTTAATGAAATAATTTATGCCGCTTGTTTTTCAACAACTGGATTAATCATCTAAGCGTTTTAGCACTGACAAATTTCTGCTGGCACTGCGTGTGCTCTGTGCGTGACTGAGGAGATTGGCTGGTGGAGAAGGAGTGTGTGTTTTCAGTGTGATCCTTGGCGTGAGAACAGAATGAGAGCGGACATCACACCACACTGTGACAGCCAAGGGCAGACAGGAGAGGCAACACACACCTCCCCTGCTCAGCCCCAATACCTGCCCTTCCCCCCTGGACCTCTCACACGTCCATGCATGCATACACGCACAAACATGTGAATGCATACATGCACACACATACAGAACTCTTTAAAACCATTATTAGATGTTTATGTTGGTATAAAAATTGTAGTTCTGTCGGTAAAGGTCAAAAACTACAAAACTTCTGTGGTCAGCTGTAAACTGTAGGGACTAAAGGTTTTCCTTCCAGTTCTTTAGCCCTATAAAATCACTGAAATTACAAAGTTAATGACTGATGCTCGATTATTTGGGCTGTACAGTCTCCTTCAAGTATGAGCACTTCTTACGCCTTGTCAATACAGTACATCATCAGAGGTGTTGGGAATATTGGCAGATCATAGTTCATGCATATAACATTCTCTAACATGTTATATGCATGTTAGAGAATGTCAACTCTAACATGCATATAAATAAATCACAATCACAGTAATTTCCAAAATGTTGCCCCAAGCTATAGGCCACTGCTGTAGGGTACATGATGGTTTTTGTGAAAGGAAGTTACTTATTGGTAGATGTAGACAATGATAGATGAGATACAGTCATTGACATCTATCAGTCTAGGAAGGGTTACAAAGCTATTTCTAAGGCTTTGGGACTCTAGCAAACCACGGACTGACACCTCATCCAGGAAGTTCCAAAAGAACCAAGAACAACATCTGAAGAACTGCAGAAGTTACTTGTCTCAGTTAAGGTCAGTATCTATGATTCAACAATAAGAAAGACACTGGGCAAAAATGGCATCCATGGGAGAGTTTCAAGGAGAAAACCACTGCTGACCAAAAATAACATGAAGGCTCATCTCACATTTGCCAAAAAAATCTTTATGATCCTCAGGACTGTTAGGAAAGTATTTTGTGAACTGACAAGACAAAAGTTTAACTTTTTGAAAGGTGTGCGTCCCATTAAATCTGGCGTAAAACCAACACAGTGTTTAATAAAAACATCATACCACCAGTCAAACATGGTGGTGGTAGCGTGATGGCCTGGGGCTGCTTTGCTGCTTCATGACCTGGACGACTTGCCGTAATTGATAGAACCATGAATTCTTCTCTCTACCAGAAAATCCTAAAGGAGATTCATTTAAAGAGCAGAAATCCAGATTTTAATAGAGAGTTAAAAGACTCTGACATCATAGTTTTACAGGAGACATGGTGCAGA